>OX387717.1:64570962-64818409 GCA_947577245.1 Andrena bucephala
ACGGCTTCGTTCAGGCGGAGTCGAGCAGCTTTCCCGTTACCCCACCATGCCCTTCGGGGGCCCAGCAACTTCAACTGCCAATCCACGGTCGTCAGGTGGTGGTGGCTGATTTCTCCTCGCGCGCTGCTCGTGAAAGCGAACTCACCGGCCAATATATCTGAACCCGACCTTAGTGTGTTCGATCAACGAACTTGTCCATGAACCAACCGGCCAGCCAAATACATATGCTCGGCTCTGAGTGGTACAGCTGTAATTATTCGACTATACGAATAATTCGAATAATTTCGAATGCGAATAATTTCTTCGAATATTCGAATAATCAGGAGTATTCGAATAATTAGGAGTATTCGAATAGTCAAATATTCGGAGTGATCGAATTTCGGATTGTACCGAATAGGAATCTGAACATGAAATATTTTTTAACACATTATCGTGAAATTCTTTTCATGGCCTTTACAATTATTTGTTTTTCAAATGATAAATGTGGAACTATATTTATCATAGGTAAATTTATTCATTTTGAAACTAAAACAACCAGCAGTTATTAATATTATTATTCTAATGATAATGAGTTGACAACCCCCGACTCATTCGGCCAAGAGCCCGCTCCTCTAG
Organism: Andrena bucephala; assembly: GCA_947577245.1. Classification (NCBI taxonomy): domain Eukaryota; kingdom Metazoa; phylum Arthropoda; class Insecta; order Hymenoptera; family Andrenidae; genus Andrena; species Andrena bucephala. Next base: position 64,571,578 of record OX387717.1, read on the forward strand.
GCCCACCTGTGTCCCGTCATAAGCTGGTGACAAACAGTATAAGCAGAGTTTTTTTTAGGAAACTAAAACCCCATAAACGATTTTGAAGAACTATAATATTTTTAAACTCCTCATTATTTGAATATTCGAATATTCGGATCTCGAATTCGAATTTTTTGGTATTCGAATACGCGAATATTCGGATCTCAAATTCGAATTTTGTGGTATTAGAATACGCGAATATTCAGATCTCAAATTTGAATTCTCTGGTAGTCTAATAATTAGGAGTATTCGAATATTCGAACACTTGGATTATTCGAATATTTGTTACAGCCCTAGTGTATGGGCAGGGTTGACAGGGAGATATGGGTCGAGCGCGCCGCGGGTTTTTCCCTAGTGTCCCTCTATCAGCCATCACAATAAAAATGAATAGGTGCATACTAATTGGGGTAGAGCGATTTAGGATTTTCCTTGGAGTGTTAGTTTTCGTTTGTGTCTCACAACGACCGTATGGAAGTATATCCCAGAAAAGGGAAAATGCCACGAGATAGAAAAGGTTCTTGCGTTTGTCAAAGCAGAGCTACGCGTTCACGTAAAAAGAGATTCGATTGCAATCAGTTCACGACGGAAACTAAAACAGCAAGTACGAGCACGCCACTTTTGAAACTCGAGAAGAATAAAGACTTAGTTGTTGTCACAGATTCGTTAGTGCAATTCTGTTTGATCTCTTTTGCAGAGATATGTTTGCCATTGGGAAGTTTAATGAAATGCAGAAAATGTGATGGTGACGTTATTTTCTACAAAGATCGACAAAGAGGACTTGGCTTTCAATTGTATGTAAAATGCCCATGCGATGAGATGGTTTTAAACTCTTGTAAACTAATAAATAAGTCTTTCGAGGTAAATCGAAAAATTGTGTTCGTGATGCGACTTTTAGGTGTCGGCTTTAGTGGAATAAACTTATTTCTTTAAACTCATTAAATTCTGTTCATTAATGGACATCTGTAGTGGTCTGGGCCATGATGCATATTATGAAGCACTGTAAAATATTTCAATCGCTTCAAAAGCTGTCTGCGACGTCTTCATCAATGCGGCAGCGCGTAAAGAGAAAAGAAAAAATGTTGAAGCCGGAAACACTCGCAGCTTACAATATCGGGAGACGGCTCTTGGGCCAAAAGACGCTATTCATCATTCCTTGACGTAGTAACTCTAATTGGAAAGTTCAATAATAAAGTATTGGATGTTGTCATAAAGTCACGTATTTGTGCAGCATGCAATAATTGGAGTAAAAGGAAAAAGAAACTATCGAGTGCGAAAAGTGGTATACTACACATGAAGAGAAATGCATAATCAACCACAACGGTAGCGCAGGTAAAATGGAGTTCGACGGAGTCATTGAACACGGCGTCAAATACCTACGCGAATTATACTGGCGACGGCGACTCCAAAACTTTCAAATCGTTACCAGAAGCGCGATCTTGCGATGGTTTCGCTATCCGCAAATTAGAGTGCGTTCTACACGTTGGGAAACGAATATACCGACGATTAAAAAATGCAAAAGAGGATCTTACATAAATACAAAAAGCTAAAAAGCAGCCAGACACGGAAGGTCTTCCGAAGAAGAAGAAACAGAAAAATACTTACAAGGGAAGATCCCGAACTCGAAAATTAAAAAAATTCTGAAACTTTGTGAATATGTGGGGATTTTCCACAGATTACAACGCATTTTTTTGTTGTTGCCCAAATTCACTCTAAGGGGGTGATATTAACCGCTGAAGATTCGGCTAGTTTTCGATTTTATTTTGTAACACGCAATCTGTAAGAGATAGCAAAAATCTTTCAAGACAAAAGTTAATTCTTTTAATTAGATCTATCAAATCGTAAAAGTTTTATCAATTGTTTAAACAATTAGAAAAAGTTATAAACAAAAATATTAATAATGTTTCCTAAAATAGGTTTTTTCACGTGAAATCTGAATTGTATGTTTAAATAATTATTAGACAGCATAATCCATATTTTTCCCATAGAATTTCAACTTTTGTTGTAATGCGGAACTGTGCTCCTCGATAATGGAAGAACTTTTAAATCCCATTGTAACGTACCTTAAGCTGCACAACGAGAAATGTTCTTCTAACATTTATTACGAAATAATACGTGACTTGGGACAGTCTTCATTTTCTTATTTTTCTTGCAAAGCACTGTTGTTACACTCTTTCGTCGAACGTTACAATACTCGGTGCAACTACTACAGTGCAGTACAATCGGGAAAAACGTTTTTTTTCAAAAGGAGGGGCTATCTATAAAATTGGTTTTCTCAATTTTTCGAAAACGGTATCGAATTTTTAGAAACTCTCGACGGCACAATGCTCGGTACAACTAGTACAATGCAGTGCAATCGAGAAAAGCTATGTTTCTCAAGGGAGGGGGAGGCACTACCTTAAAAATTGGTTTCCTCAATTTTTTTCGAAAACGATTTCAAATTTTTGCAAATTCTCAACCGTACAACGCGGTGGAAAACTAGTACAAAATAGTACAACGATGATTTTTTAATTTTTCACAAAATGGGGGCTAACTTCACACACATGAACTGTTGTAAAAATGCAAAATGTACTGGATTTTCTAAATTATTTGATTTCTCAACAATATATCCATTTCTATGGCATACGTAAGCGAATGCATCGTAATACGTTGCTGATAAAAGTTATTCTCATTATCGATGTTGCACACAACAATAGACATGAGATGACACTTTGATGGGAGACAAAAATAGGAATACATATAATTTATTTTACTTTCTTACTACGTGTCATGTATTATTTCCTAAAAAATGCTAGAACAACATTGTTCGTCCTGCAGCTTAAGGTAGTTACAATGGGATACAAAAGTTCTTCGATTGTCGAGGAGCACAGTTCAGCAATAGGTACAACAAAACTTGAAATTGTATGAAAAAAATGGATTATGCTGTTTCATAATTATTTAAACATCCAATTCAGGTTTCACTTGAAAAAACGAATTTTACCAAACATTATTAATATTTTTTATTATAACTTTTTTCCAATTATTTAAACAATTGATAAAGCTTTTACGAGTTGATAGATCTAAATGAAAGAAGTAACCTTTGTCTCTTGGAGTTTACGGTTAGACACCGTCGCGAGCAGACGTGTTTGCTCTTCGTGTTTACAAACGATTCGGCTAGTATTATTCGCATACTGTAGATAGTTGGTGACAAGTTACAAGGAATCACAGTTCTTAAAATATCCGAATTGCATAGCAATTCGTGCTCTACGCTATCTCCGACCCTAGAATAATGACTTCTGACAACAGGAGTCATATTTCTCAGGAAAGCCACAGCTCTGGACAAGCCCCAGTGAGTAAAACCTATGCGAATGCCACAGCGAACAGGTCGTTGCCGAAGAAAGACCAAGCTATAGTACTGGATTCACTCGAAGGCATTTCCAACGATGAGTACATAGACGGCCTGGAAAAATTAATTGACCCAAGTAACATAATGTTCATTTAAAAAATCTCTGGCGGTAGGGTGTGTGTCTATCTCTTCAGCAAATCCATAGTTGATAAGTTAAGTAATAAATCAATTCAAGTAAGAAACCACTCGCTGAGCATTAGACCGCTAATGGAGAAGAACAAAAGAGTGGTAATCTCAAATGTTTGCCCTATCATACCCCATGAATTTCTAATTGACTTACTAAAAAGCAAGGGGATAACTCCAGCCTCTCAAATGAGCTATCTTAGGGCAGGTTTAAACAAACCTGGTCGCTCACACATTATGTCATTCCGCCGACAAATATATGTTAAATAAGAAGATGTACACCTTATCCCAGAATCTTTTGAAATAAGCTACGAAGACACGACATACTGGATTTACTTTAGTACCGATTCAACATGCTGCTTCATTTGTAAACAAAAGGGGCACATAGCGAAGGCATGTCCCAACTACAACGAAGAAAGAGCCGCAGTCAACGTTCCAGGCACGACTAGTGTTGACACTGTCGCCACTAACACTAACACTCCGGCACCTCAATTTCCACCATTACAAGGGGATAACCAAAACAAGGGTATAAAACGATCCTCTCCAGCGTCTACATCATCTGAAAACCCCTCATTTAACCAATCGCTTGGGAAGGATACACTCGAAAATTCGTTTCCAGAAGATAATATATTGTTCAGCACACCAACTAATACAAGCTCAGAATTTAGAAAACCTAAGGCTAAAAAACAGAAAAACCAAGATAATTCTAGTCACAGTGAGCGTGCCTTCAAAGAAAAAGCTAAGGTTGTAGAAGAAACCCTATCAACAGCAAGGCAAATGATCGAGAATTCCCCTTCTCCTCTTGCATTGAACTACAATCAATTTAAGTCGTGTCTAATAAAATCTTGGGGTCAGGCAAAAGTGTTGGAAATCGCTCAAGAGTTCACAAAAGATATTGGAGGTTTAACCATAATGATCGATTTAGTGTATCCATACTTAGAAGATCGAAGTTTAAAATCCAGGTGCTCAAGAATAAAGAAAAAACTTCTGTCGGAGGGTGTCAGCGAATCAGAAATGGACTCGGACCAATCACAGGAGTCTGACTTATCATGCCCCTAACTATAAAATCTACAATATTTAACCTATACATCTTCACAAATGGCTACGCTTCTTCAAAAAGACTTAAAAATACTATATTGGAATCCAAGAAGTATCCTTACGAAGAAAGAAGAACTTACCAAGCTACTTATTGACATTGACATTTTTGTGTGCGTCGAGTCTTGGCTTTCGGAACAAGCCTTTCACTGCAGCGGATTCAAAACTTTCAGAAAAGATCGTTCATACGCTATAGGAGGTGGGATCCTTATATTAATCCGCAACAACTTGGCATTTGTAGAAATTGCCAATATTAAGTGCCCTGATGACAGGGTAGAACTTGCAGGTATAAAAATCACTAACGTGCAACCTACTATCGATCTTACAGTTTGTTACAGAGCTCCAGGTTCATCACTCTCACAAATGCAATGGGTTCAAATATTTGATAACATAGATACCAAAAATCACACTATCTTTATGGGCGATTTCAACGCCCACCACGTAAACTGGAACTGTAGGAAAAGCGACGCAAATGGGGAGAGACTTCTCAACAGTTACAATAAATCTAATTTGTTTCTTCATAACAGCAAATCCATTACACATCTACATCCCCACAACAATACAACATCTAACTTAGATTTGATATTTTCGTCCATAAGTGTAGCTGATAAAATCAATGTTAATGTGAATGATGAGACCTGGGGCTCTGACCACTTTCCAACATTTATAAATGTTCACTTAAGCAAATTTATATACCGTAAAAAATCCTTCAAATTGAAATCGCAACGCACTAATTGGGTAGAAGTGGATAAGAATTTAAATGATAATTATTCCAAATTCATGCTCCCGGGATTTGAACAACTAAATGCTGGTGAGAAATACTCCTTCTTCACGAACATACTTTCGGACGCTGTCATTCTAAACACACCAAAAAAAAGAGTCGTGAACAATTGTGTACATAGAAATCCTGTTCCATGGTGGGACCCAGAATGTGAGAGGGTTAAAAGGCTCAGAAGGGCAGCGTTTAAGAAATGGCAATTCACCAATAACCTTTCAGATTACTTTGACTACAATAAATCTGTGGCTCTAGCTAAGAGAACTTTCAAACAAAAGAAAAGAAGTAACTTTAAAGAATTTGCTGAAAATATAAACTTCAATACTAGTAAAAAATATGTTTGGAACATTAGCAAAATCCTCAAAAATAAATGGACTAAAATAATACCCTCTCATACTTCGGAGAATCACCAGTCAGAGAAGAAAATCAAGGAAGCACTAAATAAGATCAGTCCTCCGTGGGTACCCGTTGACCCAAATTATTTACCAACTTGTGGCGAAAACGACTTTCTTGACTCACCTTTTGAATTCGTAGAGTTTAACAATGCTCTTAGAAACAAAAACATCAATTCAGCTCCCGGTATCGACGGGATCGATTATGAAATTCTAAAAAGAATGCCAGTTAAATATAAACTAATTCTTCTGGACATTTTCAATGAAATGTTCCATAATAATACCTATCCAGCAGAATGGAAGAAGTCATACGTACACTTCATAGGTAAATCGGACGGAAAGGGTGTTAGGCCGATCTCCTTATCATCCTGCGCATGTAAACTTTTTGAAACAATGGTGAAAAGCAAACTAGAGTGGTGGATTGAACATAACAATTTTCTCCCCAAATTTCAATCGGGGTTTCGAAAGGGCCAGTCTACTATTGATAATTTGACTAACCTCGTATTAAGCGTTGATGAAGGTTTTTGGAAATAAAAAACACCTCTTGGCTGCATTCTTAGATATCAATAGTGCCTTTGACAATGTCAATATAAACACCCTTTTGGATAAACTAGCTGAAATTGGATGTCCAATCCATTTGATCAGGCTTATAAAATTTCTTACTTTCGAAAGATTAATATACACAGAGGCATTGGGCAAGGAAGCTAGGATGGTACATAAAGGTGTTCCCCAGGGTGGCGTTCTATTAGAAAAATCAATCTCTTTAATCTACGGTAATCTTAGGAATTTAGGATTAGAATTATCTCCACATAAAACAGTATTCCTTCACTTTAACAACCGTAATATACAACCAGGAGGAACAGAAATTGATATTAACAATACAACAATTAAACAATTGCTTCTTAGGCATCATCTTTGATTATAAGATGTCTTTTAAAAATCAAATTGAACAATTACAAAAAAAGTGCTCTAGAGCACTGAACATTGTAAAGTTTCTCCGAGGCACTTGGTGGGGAGCACATCCAGAAACTTTAACAATACTCTATAAGAGCCTCGTTCGATCAATTATTGACTACGGGTGCTTTATTTATTTCCCTACTCAAGTTAAACTAATAGAGAAACTCGAAAAAATTCAACGTGTGGCTATAAGACTGGCCCTGGGATATAGACTTAGCACACCCACTAACATCCTGTTATCGGAATCCAAACTACAACTCATACAAGAGCGTTCAAGATTTTTATGTAATAGCTATCTGGGAAAAATTCATTCCAACAAAGAGCTATTAATACACAAAACTGTTACACGTTTCCAAAATTTGATAAGTAACCACAGCAGAAAACGTAAATTTAGCAATCGATTACTGCGACAATGTATAGAGAACACACACAATATCAAAGATCTCATCTACTCTTCCTCTCGATATGATATCTACAATTACAATTATCACGCCCTAACAAATAGCCTTGATATCAACACCTCATACGGTCAAGACGTAGCAATTGCCAAAGACCCCAACTCCTTAATAGAGCGACTGGTAAGACTGAAGGGAGCTCACCCCATTTTCACAGACGGAAGTAAATCCAAAGGCACGTTCTCTGTTGGGAGTGCTTGCTGGTGTAACGACTTAAACATAACCAAAGAAAGAAGCATATACAAGAACGCGTCAATCTTCACAGCTGAATGTATTGCACTAAACGATGCTGTTGATATTGCCCTAAGCAAACCTGATCGAAACTTCATTATTTTCACTGATTCTCTAAACTCATTAAAATCCTTAAAATACGCTAACTTTGGCGTAAGGACCAACCCCTACATTCTCAAGATAAGACAGAAAGCTTACGACTTCTCCAAAATAAATCTAAACGCTAACAAAATCCAATTCTACTGGATACCGGCCCACACAGGGATACAGGGCAATGAGACAGTGGATGGTCTGGCTAAAAACGCCACAAATAACCACCCAACGAACTCTCCTAAGATCCCTTTTACCGACTTTAGGGAAATGCATAAATTGATGGCTACCAACAACACTAACGACATCATAGTCACAGAGAGCTCGTTCAAGGGCGTTAATTATTTCGAGCCCTTCCACGTTGAAAGTAAAAAGCCATGGTTTGCCGGTAAAAACCTGCCTCGCAAGATTGTTGTCACTATCAATAGATGCAGATCCGGACATTATAATCTCCCCTGTTCACTCGCCAAATTAGGATTGGTAAATGATTCAAGTTGTGCGTGCGGCTGGGAGATCCAGGACATTGACCACGTGTTATGGCAATGTCCTCTACTTGACCAGCAAAGGATCAAACTTATTAATGGACTGCGAACGCGAGGGTTTGCTCTCCCACTTTCATGCAATGTAATTCTTTCCAAGCCCACAGAGGCAATATGCAAACTAGTCTACATGTACCTAAACGAATGTAACATGATGATTTAAAAAAAAAAAAAAAGTTGTATTATAAGTAAGGTTGTAAAAGAGCTTGTAATGGGTATGGAGTGTCTGGCAGAATAATCCCCTCGAGGAGATTGAAACTGCGTAATAAAAAAAAGAAAACCTTTGTCTTGAAACTTTTTTTCTATCATTGCGCATTTTTCATAGATTGCGTGTTACAAAATAAAACACTAAGGGGGTTAATTTCACCCCCTTAGAGTGAATTTGGGCAGCAAAAAGAATTGCGTAGTAATCAGTGGGAAATCCCCCACATATCCACAAAGTTTCAGAATTTTTTGAATTTTCGGGTTCGGGATCTTCCCTTGTAAGACCTGCTGAGAAGACGGCTTCTTTAAAAATTAACTGAAAAATTGATGAAGGAGATATCTATATATTATAATTTAGGTGTACAAAGACACCATAATTCAGTAACGGATATAAGAAATGCTATTTAGGTAATATTTTTCCACAAAATATCGACGGACACGGTTAAGTCACAACACGAGAAGTGTGATATACCTAAGCCGGTGCAAATATCGACAATATCAAGCGGCTACTCAATATTTGTTCACAAACCACCTTTAGATCCTGAAGTACAAGAAGTAATTCGACCTACATTCGAAAGCCTGACTTGTGAGGATCTTTTGCAGTGTTGTTTGAGTACCTACAAATACACAAAACAACAACGAAAGTATTAAATGTTGCTTGTGGCAACTGGCACCTAAGCATATGTTCTGCGGCAAAGGTGTTACTGGAATCTCAGCGCGGATATCAGCACGCTTGTTCAATGAAGGATGCAACTCACTCATGAGCATGCTGGAGCATATGGGGGATAATATTGCAAGGTACGCTGCTAAATACATTGAAACTCAAGATTGGATGCGTACACAACAAACTGAGCGTCGTACCTCCAGCGCGTCGAAAGAGGCACGTAGTTTGATGAAAAACGAAAAAGCAGAACTGAAGATGTAAAAGGGATCTTATATGGTGCAGGAATAGCGGATTAAAGGTAAACGGCCGAAACAATACTGTTACGGTCGCATCGCGCGTTTAAACGTGTGCCCGCTGACTCATCGCGTCAGCTGATAAGCCAGCTGAGGCCCGTGACATTGTTTGTTGACGCCAGGGATCGGCGGACTCCAGCTACCGCTGATGGAAGGGGAAACACCTACAGGAGCGGTGGTTATGTGTGCGTGACTGACGCAGGCGCAGTTACCACCGCTCCTGTAGGTGTTTCCCCCTCCATCAGTGGTAGCTGGAGTCCGCCGATCCCTGGTTGACGCCAACGATCTTTTCGAAGCGTTCGCCCGGCGACCGTTAGTTCCAAGAATATCACCGCTCTAACAACAACGTCACACGATTTTTCTGCTTGCGCCCATTGCGCCATTGCAACGCGTCTTTTCACATAAGCGACCACATTCGCTTAGCGCCCACGCGCCCACGCGCCCACACGCCCGTGTGTCATCGTCATTGTGTATACGTGTGTTGTACAAGTGTTGTGACGTCCAGTGATCAAGTTGGACCACTGGGAATAAATAGTGTCAGTCCCAAAAGGGTCGTTTCGCGGTTGTGTTCTCCTTCCCACCGAGCCTTCCCAGCGCCGACATTTTAACCCGCTCCTGACGGAATCAATTACTGTGATATGCGCCAAAAACACGTGAGAATATAAAAAAAAAATTGAACGCGTTTTTCTCGAAACACGATATTTCGAAACGGTGACCACGATTTCAGAAAAACTAATGAACCGATTAAAAAAAACCTTGAGTCTTTTGATTCGCAATTGGACACGCTATCGCAGCACCATCTAACATAATTGTTTGAAACACGGATTTTTTTATCTGCATATTTGTGCGGACAATTACCCGCTTTTTTGCACTACTTCGTTCAAATGTGCACCAACATCGTAGTTTTGGTCCTTTTTGCCCCAACAAGGGATGCTGCGATAGCCATTGAAATAAAGTTTAAGAAATTATTTGAAATTTTGATTTTGGACGATCCTTTTTCGATCCAATTTCGTGGTTACCGTTTTGGCATCACTTTTTGACAGCGCCTGCACTAAGTGTCACCGAAAAATTCATCAAGACCGAAAACATGGAACAAATTTTTTTTTGCACCGTAACGAGTGTATCAATAAATAACAAAATAATTTTTTGGAATATGTTACAACCTCTTCTTGTACAAAATTCATAAAGATCACCTATTTTTCGAACGTCTTGACCGGACGAATCAGTAGTCGAACACCCTGTACAATACCTATGTATATGTAGGTATCAGTAGTTGAGGGAGATGCTGCGAAAGAGTTACAACTTGAAAAGTTACAATTATATTTTCTTGAATAACGGCACAACTCAAAAGAGAGTGTAAAATACAGAGTGCATTAGGATTGATTTGATATTCTGTTGAATTTTTTGGTGAATATTTGTGATCCTTGATCTTGATAGAAGCAACAATAGAATTCATTCATTTAAACAAATTAGATGATCAGTATTCAACTATTAGCCAAATGCAAATTTTAAATGCTGCTTTTCCTATAAAATTTACATTTTTTTAGTTATGCCACTATCATGCCAGGCAGCGATATGATCTGCTGTATAGATTATCGATCATCCACGTGACGCGAATGAAAAGTCACACAGCAAAGCTCGGGTACGGAAATATTAACTTATAAATAGAACAGATAAGAGCAAGAAATCATTGATAGCTTAGTAATAAGTTTACGAATGAAGGGATCAATAAATAAACGCCTGAATACCTTGGCAATTCCAGTTGAAAGTACACAAAAATACTTGACGAAAAGAAGTTTCGAAAAGTGGAATCGGGAGTGGTTGCAACCCAAACATACAATATTTGAGAAAATATCCTTTCAGAAAATCCAACGCTTACTCTACCAAGAAGAAAAAAAGTCATAATTATGAGATTAAGGATAAGGCGTAAGTACTATATACAACTTATGATTGTTATAATTTGTTACAGCTTTTTAAGAAATAGACATATATCCATGGTGCATATGTATGACTCTTTTAGCTGACCTTCCAAGTCTGCTCTAGAAATTTGCCGGCTTCCTCGTGTAACACCCTGTATATACGCCACCATTCAGTATTAAATGTATAATATATTGGATTTATGGGCAATGTGTGTAATGTAACCCAGAGTGGCCTCTAATGGCCATCACGCTGAAGCGACATTAAATGTATAAATAATTAAAAAAAAGTTTATCCAAGAGATTAAAGGCAGTAACGAAAAATAAGAGACACTGGTTAAAATATTCCATTACGAAATTAAAAACAATTCTTCAGCGAACTAAAACTGCAAGCATTGTATTCTACAAAAGATTTCATTCAATACTTTCATAGTGTTATAAAACATGTAAATAAAGTTCGTTGTTTTGTAGAATATAATCCTGTTGTAATTTTAATCATCTGTTCGTTTCCTGTAAGCTTCAACAATTACGGTAGCACCGATTTATCCAGTCGTGTTTACATTTCGGTCATCACTGTACCTATTATGTATTGGAAGGCCATTTACAATTTTGATTAAATCTCTACCTATTGAAAATTAAGGTTGCCCATTGTATTGCTGCTGAAGATAATTGACAGAATCTAATTTGTGACGAATGGTGCGTGTGATATTGATGGCAAGCGTCATATAGGTAAATGATTAAGGGGAACCTTTCGTGATAGAAATGGCAAATATGATCGCGTGATTGAGTAAAGATTTATGGCAGAGAGTTGCGTGAAAGGTTGTGAAGATTGAAACCGAAAAGAATAGAGACAAAGAACAGTTTCGTAAAGAGATTGAAGTAATATAGGGAATATGTGAATGAATATGTCAATACACATGTAACTTATACTATTGACAATTATTGTGTGTATATTATATTTGCTGACACGATTATAGAAACACATGCCATAATTAACTTTGTACATTTTGAACAATCTGTAGCATATGGTAGAAAATACATTAATTACATGATGATAACTACCATTTAATTGAATATTGAAGTACATGATAATTAAAGTCACAGAAGATATGTATAGTAAACAGTGTTAGATCCTGTTGATGAAATGTTAATATTCATTGTGTGTAGAGCTTCAAACATTTAGCTCTGCATATTGTTAAAATGAATCTCACAATTTACTGATTTTCGAAAACAGATTACATTTTAATTTGTATTTTATCCTATTGTAAATGTTCTCTTGTTTAAAGTCGAACGAACATATGCGACAGTTTGAATAGTCTCGATTTTGTCAAAAACTTATCATGGAACTAATTCGTGCATAGTTAGAAAGGTTAGAAAACTGAAAATTGAAAATTAAGTCTATGTTCCTAACATAAACATATATGTATAATTTTTATTCTTTTGGGTTGTAGGTCGTAGTTACAACAAGTGTTATTTACACATACTTGTAAATGACCAATGATCAGTCAGCAGGTTCGTCTACAAAGTGAAATTAATTCATAATCTTAATTTTTATATATGTAGTGCCAATGTATATGAAATGGACAATTTGAGGAAAGAATTTCGTTTTTCATTATTTGTCCCTTATTATTATCTCTTGTACACGAGTCCAAACAACATATTTTTTTTTTTCAAAATCGAAGAAGTCACGCAACCAAGGGTTAATATAAGTATATTTACTAATTACTAACATTTTTTGTATGACTAATTTGATACAAATCGTTTCGATAGGAAACTACACTATTTAAAATATTCAAAATGAATAGAATGTTATCTAAAAACTTTATAATCGACAGTAAATAGATTATAGTGATGATGCCATTATAACAGCAAATTAATTGAACATTTCACTTACTGACACACTCGCCGTGTTTCGGTCCGTCCCACGAGCCGTCCGATCGACAAGCTAATTCATATTCTCCGCGAAGTTGGTACCCATGGGGACACTTCAAGAAACACTTGGTACCTGGTCGATTGGCCACCCTTCGCCTGCCCCTCCATGGTTTTGGTGTTGCCAAACGAGAACACATTAAGTATCCTCGACCCTCTGGATTCAGCGGTGGACAGGATACGTTGTTTATATCTGGGGACAGAGATAAGGGTGTTTCGACATTCGATATGTGTTTAATTCTCTTTATGTTTGAAGGAATGCATTTTTCAAATTGTACCACATTTTATGATTAAGATTGTACCACATTTTATTTAAAGGACTGCATTTTTCGAATTGTACCACATTTTATGATTGACGCAAAATTAACCAGACGAGTCCGGCGATATACATACAATTATTGTTTTCCGATATATGTAAATTAGAAACAAGTGTGCCACAGGGTTTAAGGGGGAGCCCTATTTAGGACGCTAGGAATAAGGTGATTCTTGGGATTTTTTTCTCTGAAACTCTTAAGCGGATCTTTTCCAAACTTTCAGTGTATTTTAGTTCACATTCAGACAATAAAGCTCGATCCATACCATATACCAGTGAGTATTCTTGCAAACACAGCGAATCACAGATTTTATGGTGTTTTTATGTGACACAAGGCCTATTTTGATAATTAAACGATATACCTTTTATCTTTAGAAAAATGTAACTTTTCATGCTCAAGGTCATTCGAAGGTTATAACAGTTATAGATCGCTGAACTCATCACAATATGCTCTATTATACTGTGTACAAAACGGTAGAACTCATTGAGCAAAAATATATCCATGACCTTGAATCCTCAGAAAGAAATGAGGTGTTCTGCCAATCTTATAATGCACCTTGATTCCACAAGAAGATACTGTACCCTACTCCTAAAAGGAACGGAATTAATTCAGGTGCAGGAGATAAACGAGACACCCTGTATTCTAGTGAAATTCATGACACTACGCATACAGCAAACTCTCGTTGCAGCATAGTTTCAGGATCGTTGCAGTTCAAGATTGAAATGTTGCACTGCAACGTTGTCGCAACGTCGCAGCAATATTGCTATGTCCGCCTCCTGCAAGGATTCGGACAGTGAGTCCAAAAATATAAATAACGTCCGTGACGGACGCCTAACATCACCTAACATTTAAGCTTAAAATATCTCCGTTGTTTTTAATGGTACGAGAAAATGTCTCAGGAAAAAAGTGATTGCTAGACAAAAAGGACAGCATATTATACATGGTTGAATTTGTATTTTTATTGGCTATAACGTTACAGTAATGAAAATACGTCATCCCATTAAAACAACCATTGATGATCTTGAAATTTCGGGAAATATAACCTCAAGAACAAAAAACATCTCCGTCAGAATAATTGGCTCCCTGAAGCAAACATTTTTTTCTTAGACATTTTCTCGTATCATTAAAAACAACGGAAATATTTTAGGTTTAAATATTTTAGGTTAAGCAACGGTGCGCAACATTGCAGGATCATTGCAGCTACATTGCAGGGAAGATGCGACAACATTGCAGGAACGTTGCCGCAATACTGGCGCAACGCTGCGGCAAAGTTGCAGTATCGTTGCAGTGCAATATTGCAACGCAACATTGATGCAACTATGCAGCAATAATTCTATGTCCGCCCCGTGCAATGTTGCACGGCAACGTCGCAGTAACGTTACATCGACATTGCGCTGCAACTATGCAACACTGCAAGCAAGTGCAAGGTTACTGCAAACATCCTGCAACGTTGCCGTCACGAAGTGTGCTGTATGGGTATTATTACTTTCGGCAATTTTTTTCATCCTGTGTCGTGTTTCTATCACTAACATTGGGTGCTTAATGGTTGCAGAAGAATATACCGTTGGAAGAAGGTTTGCATGTACATGCTTCCTTTCCGTAATACAACACTCGTCCAGCACTAAAGCTGCAAGCTGCAATTACACCAGTTAGAGCCCTATTGCGCAGCAGATGCCACAATCTTTTTCTTATGTAAAATGGCCCGCTGATTCCGAAAATAAGATCTAAAAAAATTTCTATGCATACGTTTTCCAGATATCGACAGGTGAACTTTTTACCTGTCTGCCAAAAAGGTGGTCCCATTTGATTGCGAATATCTCATGTTGCGAATGACCGATATGGTAAAAAATTATATCAAATTAAAGATAATTGAATCACCATAATTTTTTCAAATCGGTTCAGCAGTTCGGGTGAAATCGATGGAAATATGTGAAAAAGTTAGATATTTTTTTCGACCGAAATTGAAATCGATAATTCAATTAATCACCTGGGAAAAATCTAAGTCGCAAAAATGAGCCTAGTTTCTGATTTCTTACGTTGAGTCTGTAAATTTACGAAGAAAACAAGGTGCTATTGAAGAAAATCTATGTATAAATACCGACACTAGAGACAATTGTGTGAAAACACTAGAATTTCATTTTTTCTCGGTTTTTTGCAATTGTAGCAGTGAAAAACATATCTGAGGTGTACGGACAGATTAATGGTGGTTAAGAGGAAAATGAGCGTCAAAACCGATACGCAAAACGATGAAAAAGAAGAAAAAGGAAGGCGATGAAAATGAAAGCTTGTTCTGCAAAATGTGTAAAGAGAATAGATATGAAAGTGTAATACAATGCACAGAGTGCAAAATATGGGTACACGTATTTTGTACGGGAATAGAAGGCATACTTTTGAATATTTCTGTGATCATTCTAGTGATTAAATCTCAAAGTACGAATTAGGATAAGTATGGTACGATTTAGAGACATTAAGGGCACCCCCCGGTCAAAACATCAAAAATATATTTTGCATATTTTCATCTCACCACATCTCAAGAATGGCCAGGTAAAATTTTAACACGAAATTCCTAATGGTACAGATTTTACAGGCGGTTCAGGAAGACCAAAAGTGTGACGGCCTTAAAAATAGTAATAGGTATTTTTAAAGATGAATTGTGGCGTAGGAATAATAGATAGAAATGTGACTTTTTTTTTAATTAATAAACATTTATTGCTCTAAAGAAAGAATCAATTTTTTGTTTTAATCCAATAACCACATGGAAAATTGAGCGCTCACGGGCAAGTCCCCGCCACTAGAAGGACGCGCTCTGTGTCAAACTTTAAGGGG
Organism: Andrena bucephala; assembly: GCA_947577245.1. NCBI lineage: Eukaryota > Metazoa > Arthropoda > Insecta > Hymenoptera > Andrenidae > Andrena > Andrena bucephala. The sequence goes on from OX387717.1 coordinate 64,587,784, forward strand.
TCATTCTACTTTAATCGATCGAAAAATGAAGCTATATTTAGAAAAAAAATCTCAATAAATAAAATTTATTAAGCTACTCATATATTATACAAAAAAAAAATTAAAAAGATTTTCTTCAATTTGATTCATATGTTTTTTTATAGCATCAATGTGGCACCTACAATAAGAGGTATGTTCGTGGCGTAGGTGATTTCCCGGCTCAGGCTTATCTGAAATAAAAAATTTTAAAAGATTCTTAAGCTGTATATGAGTGTCGCTATCGCCCGTAGCTCAATTAAAAAAATTTGTCGAAAAATAACCGAGATTTTTCTCGAGGAACATTCAAGCAACCACTCTTTTGGGGAACTTTTTCTTTCAATTTTATTATTCCTCGACAAAAATTGTTAATTTAGCTAAGGGCGCTAGCCACACTCATACAGATTAAGAATCCTTTCGAATTTTTTATTTCAGACAAGCCTGAGCCGGGAAATCACCTACACCACGAACATACATCCTTTTTGTAGGTGTCACATTGACGCTATAAAACACATATGAAACAAATTAAAAACAATCATTTTAATTCTTTTGTATACTATAAGAGTAGATTAATAAATTCCAAAAAGATTTATTTCATTACATGTTGTATTTAAAATAGAATTATTATTATTATTTATGGAGAAAAAATCTTTAATAATAGCTTAGTTTTTCTGCCGATCAAAGTAGAATAACGCCTTATGTAGGTACGTTTTTCTCGAAACAATTTTTCGCGCACTATCGCCACAATAAAAAATGCAATTCTTGACCGAATCTAGAAATTCAAACGGGATTCTACTCGTAATTATTCTCGCTTCCGTGCGACCATCTGTTACGAATTTTCAGATACTCAATTTTTTTTACGAAACATTATGTGCGAAGAAACCCATTCGTTTCGGGACCCTATCGTTTAAACATATTGCAATTATTGCCCAATTGTTTCTTAACACTGCCTGAGGGTAGCGCGATAACTACACGTGTAGGGGAGACCGGGGCAAAGTGAACCTTGGGGTAAAATGAGCTTTCTTAATTTATTCTTTAACAATAGAATATATTTACAAATTTTGGTGACGTAATAAATGTGTGTAATACCAAAATGATAATTATGCACATTCAGATATCGAAAAATGGAAATCCATTTAAAAAATTAAAAATGAAGTTGTAGAGATTTCCAATTGGTTTTCTTTTCAATTTAGCTTTTTGGATAAATGTGTCTTAAATGTGTTATTTTAACTCCAAATTTTGTCTGCGTGTTTATAACAAGCTTATAAACATACATGTACACGCGTTTGAGAAAACATTAATCCTAACATTATTAAATAATTAATTTTCCACTGAGTACACATTCGGGGTAAAGTGACCAATGCGCAAGTCATGTGCGCAATATCCTAACCTGTCAGCTGGCTAGAAAACCACGCGGCGTGATGGAACAGAATCTAACCTCAAAAAAATAAAAAATCTGACACAGTTTTTGACAACCACGGTGCAAAAAAGCCAGAAGCTGCCGTGATATTATGCGTTATTCTAGCGCAACGGGTTAATATTTACCTATATCCTTAATTAAAGTTCTTATATTGTTGCATCTCACTTTACCCCGGATAGTAGCTCACTTTACCCCATATATGGAGTAAAGTGGTCAGTTTTGGCATTTTCTTTTCAAGTTGAATTTTGATATACTTTAAGTTTATTTTAAGCATTGCTATTCGTCATTTATCAATAGTAATGTTAAAATTATATTATAAATCTATTTCCACACATTTTTATTGAAAGGGAAAAATTTTATTCGGCTACAAACTTTTTTCGTTTCACTTTACCCCGGTCTCCCCTAATTAAGGAATATCTTTGGGTTTTTGATTTTGAATGATCCTGTCTAAAGTTATCGTGGCGATAGTCCAGGCCTGTTTTTTTACAACGATGCAGCATGCAATGCATATCGGAGGCAGGGGTGGACAAAAAAGAAATAAAAAAATAGTTTTATACTCTACATTTGTAGCAGAATAAAGTGCAAATATTTTAGACCCATACATTGTATACTTTTTTCTATAAAAAATCATAAATGCCACTTATGTTTCCGCGTGATTTGACCGGGAAGTGCCCTTAATCGTAAATCGTACTTTTTTCATATTAAAAATAAATCGTTTTTATGAGTAGAAGATGATTGTTTTTTATTGTTTGAGTTTATTGAATCTTTATTCTGTTAATCAAAAGTTGGTTACCACTAATTTCGTTTCATTTTCCCTGGTATTTTTCATATAATAAACATTTTCTCAAACAGATATATCAACAGATATCATATATCAAAGAGATCAGCGACAACCACGACGCGTTTCATTCTTTAAAAGTTAGCTCTCAGAAAGAAACATTACTTATGGGATCACCTAATAATTACAAATTTCAAACGAGCAATCGAAACGCGTTAAATCCATTGCCCTTTGCCGCGTGTCCCGATTTCGAATCACTTCCCACTGTAACAAAAGCGATTCGTAGCGGTTTATCGATCGCCGATATGATCTTGTAAATCCTTTAATCCGATTACAACCGGCTAGATTTTCGTTGGCACACAGACTACACTAGTATTCTGAAGGGACGAAAGTTTCTGTCACCATTACTCGGCTAGCAGCCGAAACTCGACACAACGGAGGCAGCGATTCGCGAGCATAATTTGCAATCCGCGACGTCGATCGTGCACTATTGTCGGCTCTCACACGTATTATCTTCGACGTCCGCATAATATATGAATCACGAATGCTAATGACAAAGGGAGAGACGCGTATCCGCGTACCCCACATCCGTGAGAACCACCCCCCGTGGCGGTTTTGCAATGACGCCACAAATATCGATGTGTCCTGGCGCCCAACCGCTGCTCGTTTCTCGATATAACACTCGAGGAGCTCACTACACGGAATACCCCTATAATCCTGGGCCACTTGACTTTGTCCATTCTATCCTGAGGGAATCTTGCAAGCTACCAATGCATCCTTAATCGAGCCACTGTTTACTATATTCAATAATTAGGAACAGTTTTTCCGATGATGCACTACATTGCGTAAGTGGAAGATGAAGTAACGTGAAATACGGCAGAAACTCTGTTAACCGAATTCTCGAGAATAAATACTCCACTATTATAGAATGAAATCATTTCCAACAATTTTTTTAAGGATTCTCATCAAATTCTGTGGGAAATAATGTGTTTACAACTCGGGAAGGAAATATTTTTAAACTCATGTTTACATTTAGGGCTGGGACTATTTGTCGAATTTTTCGGTATTCGAATATTCGAATACTTCAGTTGCTCAGTTATTTGGCGAATATAATTCGAATATCCAAGTATTCAAATACTATTAGAATATTTCAGTATTTTAATACTGATGTATAATATTCGAATAGTATGGTGTGAATTATAAAACAAATTCTTTAGGTTAATTTTTTTACAAGCTTTTATTTAGTTTCAGGCGTGAGTTTGTTAGTTTGTTAGTTTGTTAGGGTGAAAGCTTGTAAGTTAATTTTGACCCTCTTCAACACATCCGATCGACTTGAAAGTTTGCACACATACATAGTCCCGATGACAATACAATATTTTCAATATTTTCACTAAAAAGCATGAAATACTTTATAGTAAAATTTTTTTTTAAAAAATAAGCTTTTATTAGAATGTAGGGGCAACCGGGGTAGGTTGTAACACGGTGTAAATTGTAACATAAGTAAAATCTTTTGAACGACAAATCTGGTAACCCACAGCATGCGAGAACTGCTTGACGATTTTAGCACCGTCGGTTTTAGTGACACAAACGAGCGTTATGTATTCATTTTGTGGTTATAGCCCAGAATTTTAATATTCAGAACACGTAAGTAAATGTTGTCTTAGCACTTTCATTTCAATTAACCGTCATTAGAAACCGTTTGAATTTTTTCTTCTTTGTCGCAAACAAATCAGTACACATTGGTTTATTATAATGTGTACTCATTTTAGTAATTTGATGTTTAGTTTCTCGTTTGCTGAGATAAAACGCAAAAATTCAAGCTCGGGGTAAATTGTAACATGTTACTACTTACTCCGCTCTAAATGGTGATAAAGCAAGCTATTTGCTGACACACCGGAAAAAGATGCTCTAGACTAGACGAACAGCAGAATAATCGAGAATCCAAAAAGTAGAAAAAAGTATAAAGACAAAAGTAAAGAAAGCGAAGAAGAAGATTTTGATAGAATCAGATGAATAAGCAATGATGGTTTAACTCATGCAGGTATATCAAATGTTTAATAATGATCTGTGTTTTCATTTATATTTTTTAGAAATGTTTATTTGTGTTCGTGTTTGTATTTAAATAGGGAAGAAAGATGTGTTACAATTTACCCCGGACTGGGGCACATTGTAACAAAGGTTCAGATTTTATTAAGATGAAGTTAGATGCCTAAGTGTCCAAAATTTTGTCACGTACTTTCACGCAATCAGTTCACCACATAGGTATGTAAGTAGTAAATCACGCAAATTATATCCTGATTGAGGAAAACACTTTCGAGAAAAAACTGTGAAAACTTTTTTGTTCCAATTTGCCCCGGTCTCCCCTACTAAAAAGGAACCAATAATTTTGATACCGGCCCAGATGACTGCCTGAGAAGAATTCCCTTGTGTGACTAAAAATAAACGCGTGATTCATAATTCAATACAGTGTGCGAATAGTATTCGAATACTTAAATATTCGAATAATAGCATTCGAATACTTGTAAAATATTCGAATATTAAATTATTCGAATAGTCCCAGCCCTATTTACATTACATTTTCTCATCCTCTATATTTATACTCCTAAAGTTTGACCACCTATTCCTGGAACACCGTGGATATTGGATTTGAACATACGAAGAAATTTATACGACAGAATTTAGATGGTTTCTAAGGACCAACACATTTTTCTGGTAAAATCAATGTTATTGATACGTTGACTGTTATCAGATTGTAACATGTTTTCCACTTATTTACATTCATTGAAATCTGTATTTCTAAAATGGGTAAGTGTATCTCATAATTGAATGATGCACTTAATACTTTACTACCATCTTCATGATTTTAATATTGTTCAGAAATTTTCAAATTTAATAGTTCGTTTATCGTAATCATTTTAAGGAAAAATACTAAGAGCAGTCACTGTTTCGGATCAAATGTCTGATATAGTTAAATAGATCACAGCATCTGTATCCACTTCTACATACATATGTATGTGAAAGATATAGGGCGCAGTACTCCACATTTTTTCCAGAAAATTGAGTTCAATTTCTTCCATTTCCTAGAGTCTCGACTTATACCTATGCACGACAATGAAGACATAATTAAATACAATGACAACTCAACTGTAGCCCATATTCCAATTACAAGCATATGTATACAATTCTACTCATTTTTAACTATTTCCATGATTTTCTGGAAAATACCGGTCGTGGTATCATCCACGTGAACTTAGAATGGATTTCACAAGGAAAGATCCCGAACCCGGAAATTCAAAAAATTCTGAGACATTGTGAATATCTAGGGGATTTCCCCCTGATTACAACTTGTCCAGTGAAATTAGGATCTGTCTTGGGAATAAATCCCAGCAAGTTATAAAAAAGAATAGTTTTTCGCGAATATCTCGTTATCTAACAGTTTTACGACCAAAATAGAGAAATTTATACCTTAGAAAATTCTCTATAAAAAAGATCCTATGAGTTTTTCTCGAACCCGAAAATTCAAAAAATTCTGAAACTTTGTAAATATGTGGAGGATGTCCTCCCGAGTACATCGCATTTTTACTAGATAACGATATATTCGAGAAAAACCGTTTTTTTAACCCTTTGTAAAATTTTTAGCGGCGGTCGGATCGATTGGAACTTTTGACATTGTTTAAAACAACCAAATAAAGTCGCATGCCAAAATTTATCTTGGTGGGATTTATTCCGTAGATTGGGCATATTTCTGTGTAATTTCACTGGACTAAATGCAATTATTGTTCGCTGCCCAAATTCACACTAAGGGGGTGAAATTGCTCCCTTAAATTCCGGCTATTTTCCAATTTTGTGTTATAACTTATAACTCGCGAACTGTAAGAACTGTAAGTTACCAAATGATACTCCTAACTAAAAGCAGTAACTTTTGTCTTGAAACTTTTTTTCTATCTCTTACAGATTGTGACTTACAAAATAAAATCAGAAAATAGCCGAATTTTCAGGGGTTAATTTCACCCCCTTAGAGTGAATTTGGGCAGCAAACAAAAAGTGTGTTTTAATCCGGAGGAAATTCCCTACCTATTCACAATGTTTTAAATTTTTTTGAATTTTCGGGGTCGGGATCTTCCCTTGTAAGTCAACATTTTGATGGTTTTAATATCAAAAACAAAAAGTACCCGTGCTTCACTACGGTATAATTTAGACTTTCCATTCTCATTTAATTTAACATTTAATTTTAAAAGTAAGTGTAGCGCCCTCCGCACGTGAATTCTGTAACTATTCTATAGCCTATAGCAGTCCCATTAAAACAAAAGTTCTCCTGGTAAGGTAAATGTATCAGTGCCCGGCCATGTCCTAGTACCAGAACAGTAATGCGAATTTTATTTATTTTTAAACTGAATTTTTAATGCAATTTAAAACAAAAAATAGTACCGTAATGCATAAGTATTTGGCAATATTAAATAAAATCATTATTATAGAAAATTAAAAATCGTTATTTAGAAATAATTATTTTGTAACACACTGCGTACACAACAGATTTCGAGAAATTTCTTAAACTTATGTCAAGACACTTCTGTTATTTACTAAGAAAATATTGACAGCATTTCTTATTTATATATTACACTAGTACATTATTATAATAGTAAATAGATTTAAATTTAGTTTAAGATGGTTAAATTTGCAAGAAAATTAATATTTTTTTAAACAAGTCTATGTTTATTTACTGGTACAAGAATTTTGTGCATGTAAGTAATTCAGATATCTGGACATGCATTTTTAGGTTGTCCGCTTACTGGGACGATATAATTCAGGTATTGGGACATGCAGTTTCAGGTTGGCCGCTTACTGGGACATCTGCATCTTTTTCAGACATCTGCGTATTTTCATTATTAAATACGTCTATTAGAATATATAAACTTTTTTTTCAGCTTCCGATAGTATAATATTGTGTTATCTTCCACATTTCAACAACATATTTTTATTTCATGATGGTTTTACAAATTAAATTAGGAGACAAACTTTGCCGCTATTCCTTAAGCCCCTTAAGCGTCCGGGTATTGGTACATTTACCTTATATGGTTTATCGAAATCGGTTCAGTAGTTTTTGAGTTTTGCACCTTCAAACACACGTGTTTACATGGTACGAACATTTTCAAATATGGCATAGATTTGATCAAGTGTTTGCAAATTTCTTCCATTTTCACGAAAATTAGTTGTTTAAATAAATTCTCATCTTCGAAATTATTTACTGTACAGAGGTTCTGCCTCCTCTAATTTTAATCGAGACACGAATAAATTTCACTTGAAATATTTACGAACATAATGAACTTGATTCAGTAATAAAACTCGTCCCACTTCGTTTCTCCAAATTTATACAAGGAACGCTTCTTATTGATGATTTAATGAAATTCGGCAATTATCGGTTCGTCTGGAGACGTATGTATAACCCCACTTTGAATCGAACGTAACTGCGCAAACAATGGCAATCTGGGTCACTTGATTCTATATTCCTCCGGAAACTTGTAAAACATTCGCGTATCTCTGAGCAATGCAAATTTCACGACGGTAACTTCTTGTGTCTTTCTTGTTGCCCGATAGGTTTATGGAAACGAGGGTAAAGTCGAGCAAGAAAAATTCGTACAAGCGGGAAGCAAAGCAGAAATAATGCTACAAGTATTGAAATTCCCATTCTAAACATATCGTTGTAAATGTATTTCAAATTAACCGGTATTGCTAACATTCAAAAAAGGAGAATTCTTTTTTTCATGGTAAACAGTCATCAATATTTTATCAGCAGTGTGCAACATATCTTTTTGTACAAAGAATTCAAAAATGTTTAAAGAGATATCCAACGACCTATAGACAAGTACCTACGAGTTAAATTCTTGAAACATGCCCGCTTTTACAATAAACATTTAAATGGACGAGCCCTAAGTTTTGACTTGTTTTGCTTTTAAATATCAGACTGCACTGCAACGCACTATACTACTTTAAACCACCTTTTTAATAACAAAGAAATTCAATATTCGATTTCAACCAAACCAGTTAATACAACTTATTAAGAAAAAATAATTGTAATATATATTAATTCCATAGGAATTGAAAACTTCGCGTACCTATCCAGAATACAGTTATTTTCAGTAACAAAGGAGAAAACACCATTTTACATGATAAACGTTCAGCGTAACGAAGGGAAACGACTAGCGACCCGTTAATGTTACATTTTGGCGAATGCGGCGCCAAGCTCAGGCGGTGAATTAATCCGGCTGCAAGAAACACGGGCGGATTTATCATTGTCTCGAGGAAACGGTATAATAAAGGGAACGTATTACTCAGCTAAGTACATATTAATTGAAAAAAACTGGCCACCGTTTATCAGAAACGCTTCGCGGATAAACGTATACGCGATAACGTTATTACGATGTACATACTCGAGGAATTTCCCCGGCGTCAAGAGGACATATTGCTTTTCTTGGACGCGCGAATGATATATGGTCCTCTGGGTGTCGAATGGAAGAAGCAACCAGGAGGTGGAGTAGTAGGAGTCCGAGGGAAAACGCTTTCCTGGCAAGGAGAACTTACCCACGCAGGACTTCCCGTCGGATGACAACGCTTTTTCATCACCTTCGCAAGCGCAGAAGAAGCTGCCGTCCGTGTTTTCGCAGACCTCCGTGCATCTACCGTTGTCGAATGTGCACTCGTTGATATCTGCACAATGACAATGATGTTCCTTTAACAAATGAGAAGCCCAGCGTAGATCGAACTTTAACCCTAGAGTTAACAAAGTACCGGTTCCAGTCGGCCGGGCCTGTTCAAGAGGTCGTGAAAGACTTTGATAGTCTCTAGCCGGGGGAGACTTTGAATTCGTGTCGACACCCATGAAAATAACCTAAAACTAATGCTATTATATTTCTATATTTATTCTGGATCTTCGTGAGAGTTGGAAGAAAGGAATATGTCTTTAGAGTTGAGCGCAGAAGGAAGGACGGAAAAAGAGAAAACGGAGGAAATGTGACTCATCAGTAAGACTTCCTTCAGTAGACCTTCCCTTAAACGCGAGGATGTTATATAGGAGGTAGGATGAAACAAGTACACATACATTATACAGGGTGTCCCAAAATTGCGGGAGTTCCCGGAACCTGCAATATCCTGATACAAAAAGACATCGAAAAGTCCTTTACCATTTTGGGATTCGAGGCTTAAATCTAAAGATATTAACGATTGAATATTAGCGGTCCAAGTTCCGGGACGCGGAGTTTAAAGCCGCGTCAGCTGAGCGCGCGGTAGCGTATGCTCGCACGCTCACGCAGGAGGCGCATGTACAATGGCGGACGAAAGAAAGTTTACGACTTTTAAAATCGCATAACTTTTTTAAAATTGGTCCAAACGACTTGAGTTTTTTTTGAGAAGCTACTAGGATTAGTTTGCTAAGTGTCGTGTCTCGTCGTTTTCAAAAAAAAAATGCACTCGGTCGGAATTGCAAACGTCAGCGACAAACAGCCAACCAATCATCTCTCACCACATTGATCGATTCTCAAGAATGTTCGGGACGACGCGTAACGGAAATAATCATCCATCTTGTATTCAATCTTGTTCACGTGGTGTGCCTGTAAAGACGTGTCAATCGCGACTCTCTCTTTTCACTGCAACTTGTGAATTCTTAAGTGCCTTTTTGTGCCTTTTGTGCCTAAAATTACCGTTCACGCTCATTCTCAGATCGTTACATTCGCTCAAACTCACGCGGATCGATTGTGGATCGCCAGCAGCGTGACCACGTGTGTCAATTCGTGCGATATTGTGCAAAACTAAATACTCATCACTCACTGTTCTCACTTTCACTCAACGAGGGTTTTACAATAAAGAAAAAACGTGTTTTAACAAATTTTGCTGCATTGTTGTGCATCTAGTGTACATAACCCAACCGGCATTCTCACGCTCGTCGCGATACAATAACTCTTTTGCGAACAATAGTAAATGTCATTTTTCAAACTTTTTTTGTGAGCCTGTAACGAAAATTCAAAAAACCCGTTTGTAGATTGAAGTAAGTTGTATACATGCTGAAAATTTCATAAAAATCGGTTAACGTTGCTCTGAGCTATAAACGCTTAAAGGTCGCAGAATAAGGTCGAAAATCGCGAAATTCCCGGAAATCAGCGATTTTCAACCTTATTCTGCGACCTTTAAGCGTTTATAGCTCAGAGCAACGTTAAACGATTTTGATACAATATTAGGCATGTATACAACTTACTTCAATCTACAAACGGGTTATTTGAATTTTCATTACAGGCTCGCAAAAAAAAGTTTAAAAAATGACATTTACTTTTTTTGTTTGCTGTTCCAACCAAGTGCATTTTTTTTCAAAACGACGAAACACGTCACTTAGCAAACTAATCCTTGTAGCTTCTCAAAAAAACTCAACTCGTTTGGATTAATTTTATAAAAGTTATGCGATTTTAAAGATTGTAAACTTTCGTTCGTCCGCCACTGTAGATACAGGTTCACATAGGCACTAGATAGAGCCGACTGCGCTGCTTGAGTTTTACTGTTTGTGCTCAGCTGACGCGGCTTTAAACGGCGCGCCCCGGAACTTGGACCGCTGATATTCAATTGTTAGTATCTCGAGAACTAAACCTCGAATCCCAAAACGGTGAAGGCCTTTCGATGCCTTTTTGCATCGGGATATTGCATGTTCCGGAAAGTGCCTAAATTTTGGAATAGTCTGTATGTATATTGAAATCGGTGCTGAAGTGAGAAGTTGAGAGAGAGCAGGATCGGTTGCAATGCCCTCTTGCGGCGACTACGGTAGTATTGCCACTTGTCTGGACAGAAGGTAACGGTTCGGGACCGAACTTTCTTTCAAGATAGGTAGTCTTTACTTTGTTCAGCTTCACTTTATTGCCTTATCGCGTAGAATGAGAAATTGCGAATGAGCGAGAAAGACTGAGTGCCCCAGTCGCTCACTCAGAATCTATCTCATTCGCCGCGGCTACAACAGAAGAAGTGGAGGGGATAACGATCACCTTATTTTGAGCCAGAAGCCCCGTCGTTCTTTCGAGACATTATTGACCAATGGATGGCCGAGGTTCTTCTGATAAAAATGAGTACAAATACGGCATCATCGGAGTATTTTTAATTGTATGTAATTCAAATGACGTCTGAATTCCGTCGGTCAATTATGACGTATAATTAAAAATAGTCCGAGTGAAGTCGAGTTTGGATTCATTTATTTCAGAAAAATCTCACCAATTCATTGGTAATGCTTTCATGAAGATCTGATAGGATATATGTATATAAATTTAAATTTTCATTAATAAATGATTCATCGGAGCTCTACTGCGCGTGAACGAGGAATCACTGAGATGACCAAACACAAAACTATGTACGAACTCACTTTCCTTTCTAAACAAACATTTGAAAACTCTCGTACTGTAGACAGCTTTGATGTCTTGCAAAAGATATCGACTTGAATACGCATTAAAAATTGACCACCGACGGGGAACTTCCTCTCAAAGGGTTAAAGGAATTTGCAACCGAACGTATTAACATCAGCAAATATGTTAAATCTGCGTATCCTCCCATTATAGAGTATACGATATATTAAGGGATACAATAGAGGTACTTTAGTGTTTCGTATTGAATATTAATCGAAATATGTTGCACTGTAACATAAAGTTTAGAATAAGAAAAATATATTGTTTTCTGGTTCATTTACACTGTTATTAAACAGAGTTGGGCTCAGTTTCCTTCTGATAACGAATAAGGAATAAGTTTTTATTCATCACAAAATAATACGTTTGTAATCGAATCTGAATTTATCTGAATAATCAAAGTTCGCCATAATATTAGTCAATTGGCGAATAACAAATAAGATTTTATTTGCCAGAGACCAATACATTTTTCAGCAATTAGGAATTAATCCAAAGAATATAGTAGCGAATAATTTTGATACCGTATAATTATTTATTCGGGATTTGTATTATTTGTTATACACATCTTCTGTTGCTCATCTAATACCATCCTTTGGATTTATCATTTGCAAAAATAGTTATTAGAGAACCAATAGCGAAAGCTATCAGCAGTTATAATCACTTGATTATTGGAATAATTACACTAGTTTACAGTAATTTAATAACGGAGACTCCGCTATGAAATTCTTATGTAAGGTGGTCCCTTAAACTCAAAAATCAACATGAAACGAAATCCTAAGAATACGTTGTTAAGATATCCCCCGATGAATATTTCGGTAATTTTTTAAGAAGACAACCCGACGTTTTTTTATATATCTCGCGTTAGAGTTGACCAATTTGATCGCGACAATTAAAATAAAAGGCAATTAAATTACATACAATTATTTCATACATTGTTTTCCAATCGAACCAATAGTTTAGGCCGAATCGAGCGAAACTTAAGAAAAATGTAATGTTTTGGAGCCGAAATTGAAATTGAAAATTCATAACATAGCCTGGAAGACATAGAAATTATCATGTGACGTCCAGTTTCTTATTTTTTTTTTACGTAGAGTGCGCACCTTTACGAAGAAAACAAGCCCAACCTGAGCAAAATCCATGCACAAAAAAGGAAGTTACGGGCAACGTTATGAAAACAATGTATGAAAGAATTGTATACAATTTAATTACCTTTAATTGAAAAGTCGTCGCGATCAAATCGGTCAACTTTAACGCGAGATATATACAAAAACGTCGTGTCGTCTTCTGAAAGAATTACCAAAATATTCATCGGGCGATAGGTATCTCAAAAACGTAACCTTAGGATTTCGTCTCCTGTCGATTTTTGAGTTTAGGTTACCACCTTACCTAAGAATATAATAGTGGAGTCTCGATCACAAATAATTTTTTGAATTTTGTAAACTAGTGTTATTGGAATAATTGTAGGAATACATAACAATGTATTATTGGAATAAATAGATAGAATAATTTATCACGAGTAACGAATAATTATTATTCGAAATATTCAAATTAAAGGAATTCATTTAGATAATTATCTTACATAAATATTTATTCGAAACCATTGGAATAATGATCAGCTCTGTTACTATATGTATAACGCATACGTTTAACAGAGAATACAGAATTTAAATATGCAAAAATCCGGTATGCAGCTTCTTGAAAACTATTCACGTATACACGTACCAGTGAATGCATCCTTAAACGCTCGCAGTTACGTGAACCGAATTACGATCATTTCTCTTCGTCCGACTATTTATACAATTTTCAAAACCGTCCGCGTCGTGTTCGGTGTACGTACGTCCTGTAATGAAACTCTATGCACACGTGGAAGAACCGATTTCAACCGATATATCGCATTATCTATGACGTATGTGAAAAAAAAAATTGAAAATCATTCGTTACTATACATAAGTGCATAGATACCTACATATGCACGTTAAGCAAAAATACATGTGCGTTGCAGATATTTTTCGTGTGCCGTTTGAAGCCGATGATAACCAGGTCCGCGACACTCGGGCAAAGAATATTTTTAAAGAAAAAGGAAGAGGAATAAGGACCGTTACATACGAGCGACACGCGTCATTTTATAGTCGCGTCATCATGTGTCTCTCTCTCTCTCTCTCTCTCTCTCTCTCCCTCTCTCTCTCTCTCTCTCCCTCTCCCTCTCCCTCTCCCTCTCCCTCTCCCTCTCCCTCTCCCTCTCCCTCTCCCTCTCCCTCTCCCTCTCCCTCTCCCTCTCCCTCTCCCTCTCCCTCTCCCTCTCCCTCTCCCTCTCCCTCTCCCTCTCCCTCTCCCTCTCCCTCTCCCTCTCCCTCTCCCTCTCCCTCTCCCTCTCCCTCTCCCTCCCCCTCCCCCTCCCCCTCCCCCTCCCCTCCCCTCCCCCTCCCCCTCCCCCATCCCCCTCCCCCTCCCCCTCTCCCTCCCCCTCCCCCTCTCCCTCTCCCTCTCCCTCTCCCTCTCCCTCTCCCTCTCCCCCTCCCCCTCCCTCTCCCTCTCCCTCTCTCTCTCTCTCTCTCTCTCTCTCTCTCTCTCTCTCTCTCTCTCTCTCTCTCTCTCTCTCTCTCTCTCCGCACTTTTCTCAACATTTCTCACTTCTCTCTATACAACATGACACCGCGTTTTAGCATTACATGTAAATATTTATGTGTATGAAGAGATTCACATGTGACGCAGTTTTGGCTGCAACTTTGCGTCCTGTTTGCTTTTTAAAAAATGGCCGCGTGTATTGCCAGTAAGTACCTACGCAGATGTGACGTTCACATTAAAAAAAAAATTAATTTACTTCAACAAACAACCCTTTCTCGTTATCACTGTCCTTCAAAATTACCGAATCCGGATGCAAACAGAGAAAACTGTTGGATTACGTTTATCATTGATGAGCAAAAGTGATTCAACATTTAGGGAAACCTGAATATAGTAAAAGATAGTATTGCGTTTGTAGAGTGTCTTTTCTTACAAGACCCGGCAACGTGAAAAACAGCCCGTTGTCAAAGAAGAGCTTCACTTCTGTCTGACATTACATCATTGAAAGACGTTCTTTCCCTGTCGTAATAAAATACATAATATAAAGATAAATCATTCATCTTGTTTAATAACCCATTTCCAATAGGTTATGGGCCCAGTTTACGTTGTGATAAAAACTGTGTACTGTGGTGACTGAACAATATTTAAAAATAAATTTCGTTAAAAGTATAAATGTGATATGTTTAGTTAGTTTCAGTTTATTGTTATTTGATTTAGATTCAGTGTTTTTCATGTTCTAAATAAAGAAAATAATATAATGGAAAACTTAAAGACAAAAAGAAACATTAAGCCTTTTGATGGCGAAAGATACAGTGTCTGGAAATTAAGAATACGGGCATTGATAAACGAAATGGATGCCATTAAAGTTATAGACGATGACATCCCTTTATCATTAAGTGTTGAGTGGAAAAAAGCTGAAAGAATTGCCAAGAGTGTGATTGTGGAATATTTATCGGACTCATTCTTGGGGTTTGTGGAAACAGGAAGTACGGCGAGGGAAATTTTGAAAAAACTAGACACTATTTATGAAAGGAAAAGTCTGGCCACTCAACTAGCCTTGAGGAAAAAATTATTAAGCCTCAAATTACAAGGAGATACGCCATTGGTGAGACACTTTACTAATTTTGATGACCTAATCACAGAATTATCAGCAGCTGGAGCAAAATTGGAGGAAACTGACAAAGTTTCACATTTGCTATTGACTCTCCCTGCATCGTATGATGGAGTAATTACTGCGATTGAAACGTTGTCGGAAGATAATTTAACAGTAGCCTTCGTGAAGACAAGATTATTGGATCACGAAGTAAAACTGAAAATAGAGAAGGACTGCACAAGTGCAACAGTACTACACGCACAAACTTTCAAAAGGAAAAATGTTGAATTTCCAAAATCATTTAAGAGGAATAACAGCAAACGTAAAATTAAGAATTATAACGAAAAAGGAACGATGAAAGCAGCAGAACGAAGAAAGGACGAGAACTATACAAACGATTCAAATTGCGGATCCTTGTGAAACACAAAACAATGCATCCGGTTTTGCTTTTATGGCTGGAGATCATCAACTTCTAGCTACAAATAAATTATCCTTTCTGCTGGATTCTGGTGCCTCAGACCATATCATCAATGAAGACAATTTGTTTTCAAATTATATTATACTGCAACCGCCGATTAAGATTTCAGTTGCCAAAATTGGGACATTTATAACAGCGACGAAGAAAGGGCAAATCAACGTCACCAGTAATGTTGGAATTGAAGGTGTCCTAGAAGACGTCCTTTATTGCCCAGATGTTCCGTATAACCTTTTGTCTGTACGAAGGATGCAGCAGGCAGGATTGTCTATCATGTTCAATCAGGAAGGGGTCAATATTAGTAATGACGGTAAAACGCTGATGACTGGTAAGCCCTTTGATGATCTAACAGCTATGGTTTTCAAAGTTAATTTAAAAAGAATATACAATGTCCGATGTAATAATTATGAACTATGGCATAAACGTTTAGGCCACATTGGCAAAGCTAAATTTTTAGAATTGAAAAATAAACAAATGGTCGATGACATAGAGTTTATTAATAAAGTTATACCTACTGACAATTTATGTGAAGCTTGTATAAATGGCAGACAAACAAGATTACCATTTGAAAAGGCCAAAGATAAAAGTCATATAAAGCGGCCGTTGTTTATCGTTCATTCTGATGTTTGTGGTCCTATTACTCCATCTACAATTAATAATGAAAATTATTATGTAATGTTCATAGATGAGTTCACTCACTATTGCGTAACATATTTAATCACCTATAAGTCAAGTGTTTTCTCTGTTTTTCAAGATTTTGTTGCAAAAAGTGAAGCTCATTTTAACTTAAAAATTGTAAATTTATATTCTGACAATGGTGGAGAATATTTATCAAAAGAGATGAAAGACTATTGCGTGCAAAGGGGTATTAGTTTCCATCTAACAGTTCCAAGAACTCCTCAATTGAATGGTGTTTCA
Organism: Andrena bucephala; assembly: GCA_947577245.1. Taxonomy (NCBI): domain Eukaryota; kingdom Metazoa; phylum Arthropoda; class Insecta; order Hymenoptera; family Andrenidae; genus Andrena; species Andrena bucephala. Next base: position 64,604,470 of record OX387717.1, read on the forward strand.
GAACGGATGGTTAGAACGATTACAGAAAAAGCCCGCACAATGATAAGTGGTGCTAGTTTAGATAAAGTGTTTTGGGGAGAAGCAGTGCTTACTGCTACATATTTAATAAATTTAACCCCATCTAAAGCTTTAAAGGTAAATAAAACACCATTTGAATTGTGGCATGGTAAGAAGCCTAAATTAAAATATTTGAAGATTTTCGGTTCGACCGTTTATGTGCACAATAAAGTTAAAAAGACTAAATTTGATGAAAAGTCATGGAAAGGTATACTAGTAGGCTATGAACCGAATGGTTACAAAGTGTGGGATGCGAAAAACGAAAAATTTATCGTAGTAAGAGATGTAATCGTTGATGAAACAAATTACTTAGAAACTCGACCAGTAATGAGACTTGAAAGGGTTGACAAAAACACTTATAATAAAACTGATGCATCTGACACACTGTCAAAATCAGTAGAAATAAGTGAAAAGATTCGTAAGTCTGAAAATAGTAAATCAGATGTATTGAAGTCGAGTGTAAAAGTAAGTTCTGAAGTAAAATTAGATAATGAATCTAATAAATCTGTGATTGAAACAGATATGCAAAACAAGCTTTCATCTCAAAATAAAAATCATAATGTACAAAAGAACTCTGAGCCTAGAAGGAGTGATAGGATTAAACAACTTCCTCCTACATCATATAGTGAGACTGACACACAATATGACCTTATGTGTGCACAATCAATTGTTAACAAAGTTCCAAATTCATACGAAGAAATTAAAACTAGGGAAGATAAAAGTCAATGGGAACAAGCCATTAACAGCGAAATAAATTCATTGTTATTAAATAAAACTTGGAATTTGGTAGAGAGACCTAAAGATACAAATATTGTCGACTGTAAATGGATATTCACCATTAAAACTGATCAGCACGGAAACCCATCGAAATACAAAGCACGTCTTGTTGCTCGCGGTTTTAGCCAAGAATATTTAGCTGATTACAATGAGACCTTTGCACCAGTTGCAAGAATAGCAAGTTTTAGATTTGTAGTTGCTTTTGCAAATCAATTTAATTTATTAATACATCATATGGATGTAACGACTGCATTCTTAAATGGTGAATTGAAAGAGGACATTTATATGAATGTTCCTCAAGGAATTATGTGCAAAAACAACCAAGTTTGTAAATTGAATAGAGCATTATATGGCTTAAAACAGGCGGCTAGATGCTGGTTCGAAGTATTTGAAAGAAGTCTTCTTGAAAAGGGTTTCCGAAGTTCATCAGTCGATCGTTGTATTTATATCTTGGAAAGAGGAAATATTTTTAAAAATATATATGTTGTACTATATGTGGATGATCTTGTGATTGCTACGGCGGATATGGAAACAATGACAAACTTGTATGAGTGTAAGCCAGTTAGTGCACCCTTGCCAAGTAAATTAGATTATATTGCCTTAAACTCTGATAATAAGTGTGAAGCGCCGTGGAGAAATTTGATTGGTTGTTTAATGTATATAATGATATGTACAAGGCCCGATTTAAGTACTGCAGTAAATATTTTAAGTCGGTATACAGTTAAGAATAACAAAGAGCTTTGGCAAAATTTAAAACGAGTGTTGAGATATCTGAAAGGTTCATGTAACATAAAATTAAATTATGTAAGAGGGAATTATAATGAAATAATAAGTGGATATGTTGACTCTGATTGGGGAGGTCATGATGAAAATGACAGGAGAAGTACAACAGGCTACTTATTTCAGTTATTCGAACGATACACAATAAGTTGGTCGACAAAAAGACAAGCATCTGTAGCTGCTTCATCTACTGAAGCAGAGTATATGGCCCTTTTTGAAGCTGTAAGAGAAGCCTTGTGGCTAAAATCCTTAGCAGTTAGCATTAACATAGATATCTCAAAACCGATTGTAATATATGAGGATAATAATGGTTGTATAAGTATAGCTAACAATCCGAGTAATCACAAGAAATCAAAGCATATATGTAGATATTAAATATCATTTTTCAAGAGAGCAAATTGAGAAAAATGTTATTAAACTTAAATTTGTCCCCACAGAAAGTCAGGTAGCCGATATATTAACGAAACCGTTACCGGCACCTAAATTTATGCAGTTAAGGACAACAATGGGCCTGGAGAAATGAAGCTAAATGAAGCTACATACATAAATGTGCACATACAAAAATTATTGTATTTCTTTATAATAAGTAGTTAATATAGTTAATATGGTCTGATTAGGTTTTTCCTGGGTTTCCCTAATCCTGCGCAACAAATGTTGGGCCATATGTAATTTCCCAGAGGACGGCAAGGAAAGAGATGTTTTTTTGTGTTTACTATCATTTGATTTAGCATTACTGCTTTTACTATTATAATTACAAATAAAAATGTATAGTGGCTGTACAATTGTTTGAGAACAGTTGATTCATTTTTGAGGGGGCGTGTTGGATTACGTTTATCATTGATGAGCAAAAGTGATTCAACATTTAGGGAAACCTGAATATAGTAAAAGATAGTATTGCGTTTGTAGAGTGTCTTTTCTTACAAGACCCGGCAACGTGAAAAACAGCCCGTTGTCAAAGAAGAGCTTCACTTCTGTCTGACATTACATCATTGAAAGACGTTCTTTCCCTGTCGTAATAAAATACATAATATAAAGATAAATCATTCATCTTGTTTAATAACCCATTTCCAATAAAAACTTCTATACCTATAGAAGAAACGATGATCAAAATGAGCGCACCCGAAATGCAAAAAAAACCCTATTATTTCTAGAATCATTAGTTTCAACTCTAGAAAGTATTAACACAAAAAAAAATTAAAAAGAATAGAAAGGGATGGTGTAGATGTACCGTATTATAACTACTTAATAGGGGAGAGTCGTACAGTACCGACCGCTCTAAGTTTTTTTGTTATACCTTGGAGTAGAGTCGATCAAAATCAGAAATTCAAAAACGTGTTTGTAGTATAGATAGAACTTAATAAGAGGAGGGAAATTATTTTTGTGAAATTTAATAATAAGAATTGATAATTGGCAAAAGTAAAAAGTTGTAATTTCTAGGAAACGAAAAATTGTCGTCCAGTACCGACCAACTATTAAATTAGTAGATTTTTAGGTCTAAATGATTAACAATGTTAATAAAAAGACATTTAATTAGTACAGTACAAGATTTTTTCAAATTTTATTTGTACAAACTCGAAAGTAAAATAATTAATATTCTCCTGATCTGTGCATTCGACGTGTGCCCAACCGTCACATTCGGTACACTGCACCCAATCTTTGTCAAATGATTCCTTGCACACAGAGATGGGCAAAATTTTTATTTAAATAAAATTTTGAATAACGAATAAAAAAAATAACTTTATTCGTTGAATAAAAAAATTAACTTTGTTCGTCGAATAAATTCTCATAAACTTAAAGTAACTTTTATCGGATCCTTATTTACATAATTTTTTATTTAGTTAATGACTTAATGTCCAACTCTGCTTGCAAATAACACACTGGATAACTTCTTCATTAAATCCTAGCTTCCCGTTGGTTAGGTTATCATACATATCCTTCTCTACTTTATTTTTCTGCGGGAAAAGGTAGAAGGAAGGCTAACTGAACATCTTATAAATTACTCTGAGTTGCTAACCGATTGAACTTACAGATAAGGAAAATTTGGTCTCTACTGGTTGACAGAATCTGTTGGTCGGTACTGCACGACAAACACGGGGAAACATTTTAGATGAGGGTATATTATATATATAAAAAATATGGCAAAAGTAGGACGTTTATTACACTTAATAAACTAGAGATAGTATACATAATAGATCAAAATCATTTATTTACACGAGAAACAAAAGATCAGCTTTAAAAAATAACTTTTAACCCACTGAATATCAACATATACAGGAGTAAACAATATGGCCTCGAAATAGGTTATAGAGAATTGTGATTTTCATTGGTTAATTCAAATAAAGTGCTAATATCTGGTCGAAGTAGCGAGAATTAGCTTTGGTCGGTACTGTACGCTGGTCGGTACTGCACGACTCTTCCCTATAGAAACGAATAAGGTAAAAGTACCAATAACTGGACACTTAAGGATATCAAAGTTGTATATCTTAAAAATGGACTAGAAATAAATGTCCTTTTTAACAAAAGTGTCAATATTCAAATAAATGTTACTTCTTTCTATCAAATGAGCTACTAAAAACTTGTTTTCAGTGCGTTATTTTAATTAAATTGAGTAAAAATGCAAGTAGTTATGTGTACCAGTACATGGACAATAGAATTCTGATTTGTCCCAGCGTCCCACTTTTGATGTCCCAATACCTGGCCAATGGGGAAGATAACGCAATGCTTGGCGCAGAGGGCGCCACTAGTGTTTGTGTGAATGGTTTGCGCGCGAATTTTTCATTTTTCAATTTTGGTTATGTTGAAAATGTAGCATGCAATTGACTAAAAATATGAATTGAAAATAAAAAACTGTTAACTTATGTACAGTATACTTGTACTTACACTTTTGATATACAAAAATTTGAGAAAACACAGACACTTTACGGGTTCCACAATGCGGTCAGGTATTGAGACTTCACCTAAGCGTTCAAAATGCTGACAGGCCGACCAACTGGACGGCTGGTCAGTTATTGGGACAGCGTGCAGAGGACAAGATTATTATGTACCGGTACATGAACACGTATATTTTTAATTGAAATCAACATTAACTGATCAATGTCTTGTTTTGTATGTAACAAGAAACTTCTTAAGATTCTGTGCATACGTTTTTTTCTCAGAAAAACGTTATATAACGATTATTATCACCTTAACAACTAACTGTATTTTTCTTAAGAATTACTTAAGAAATCTACGCAGAATTCGAGTGCATGCACCTCCGATATTTAAAGACTGTTTTATATATTAAACTTTACATCTAGGGCTCTCTTAATTTTCTATATAAGAGATCAAGTTACAAAATAACATATGTTCCCAACAATATTGTTCTAAAGTTTCTATGAAGCTTAGTAAAAATATAAATGTCATTGGTGTCCAGGTATTGGGACGTGTCCAGTTATTGGTACTTTTACCTTAATGTTCGTTTTCTGTTCCGTACCATTTTTTAAAACAGAAACAGCACGCACAGCACGAAATTAAATTAATTAAAAAATAACTGAAATTCATAAATTTGCTCGTCCTCCAAAGAACAAATTTAAAGAAATCTTTAAAGAAAACAATTAAAAAATAACATGCATTGCCGCAAAAAATTGCGTTACCTGTGAATCTCTCCATATAAATATATTCTAAAGGTGGAACCACACATTCAGCATTCGATAAAATAAACTGTTCGCCAAAGTATTCACGTATACTATCTTCGCAAAATGCGCCTATTCGGCAAAATATGACAAGCGAACCGCGAACATTCGCACAGAAGTTCGCGCCAACAGGTAGGGTAACCTGTCCAGTGAGTGAACACTTAAGCTGCATGTCTCTTAAAATTAGTATTCAAAAGTTATTATTTAATCCCCTGAATGATATTGCTGTAAGCGAGCTGTTTTTATTAATAAAGTCAGACATCCCGGAACACAATTCTAGCAATGTTTGATGGTTATAACTTTCATTAAAAGTCTGGCAGAGGATTAAATAAAAAATGGGCAAATGACCAGTGAATGAACATAAATTTCTAGTGAATGAACAGGGGTACCCCAGTGAATGAACGGGATAATAACTGTGGTTAGGTTTCCAATGTATTTAAACGATTTTTTGTGTAAATAATTTTTCATACTCCAATTGCAATAATATTGTTGATTTGATACTTTACTAGTCTTATAAGATCATAATTGCGCATAGTTGAAATTTAATTTCTGGGGTGGGTTAACCTAACCTCCCACACTGGCGGCGAAAGTGTCAAAAGAAAAAAAGACCGGGTAAGCTGTTCATTCATTGGTAAAGTAAGAAATGCCCAGTGAATGAACGGCCGTTCATTCATTGGTATTCACTGGTATCTCCCATCCAATGCATGAACACCTAAAAAACTCGACAAATTCTTAGAAATCCGTTATTTTATACAGTATTTTTCTTTAAAGGAACATATAACAATGTAATTATAACCGCAAATTTATCATAGGACCATTAAATGCACCTCAATATACAAATTGTGGACATCAAGTAACAAGCCTTGCCTTGAACTTGTGGGACGCCATGAGGACAACTGTTAAACAAACGGAATTAATACCGTATCGGTTATAATTAAACAGAAAAACGCTTTTGCGCGATATCTGTAGGTCTCCAGTCTATATGTCAGTGGCAGTTTCAACGTGAAGTGAGCGCGATAGGCGTTAATTTTTCGTATTATATGAGCAACGTTCACTCACTGGGGGGTGTTCACTCACTGGACAAGTGACCCTATTTGATAATCGGCGAATAGCGAACATTTGCCCACGTCGCTAGATCCACGCATGTAGTTGTTCGCCGAATGACGAATGTGTGATTCCGCCTTAAGAAAAAGCAACAGGAGGTAAAAGATTTAAACATCGAATTGAGGAATAAATATGCTAACATTATACAGGGTGTTCGACTACTAATGGTCATACCTTTAGAGGGTAATCCTACAGGCCAAAATAAGACGAAAATATAGAACAAAATTTTTTGACATCGCGTTTTGTTTTCCAGAAAATTGACTTCAAATTTTAGATAAATACGCGCGCAACGAATTTATTTGAAAGAACATTCAGTGAAACTGTCTGGAAATAATCACGTTTGAATTTTCCAATACGAGCATTAATTTTTCCCTTCTTATTGAAAATAGGTAAAAATCCATACTCCCAATTTCAGCTATCATCGTTATATTTAAACAAAAAATGTTAACTTTTGACAATATAGCTTTTGAACTATATTAATTTACATCATAAATTCAAGTAGTTTTTGAACACTACAGAAAAAAATGTGTTTAGCAGGTGTGGTTACATTTTGGTCATTTCAATATACTTCTGTATTGAAACATTGAAGCAAATATAATTATATCAATGGAAGATAATAGCTTATCTCAGGCAAAATTTCAAAGTTGACGCTCCTTTTCATCCGTTCAGATGTACAATCCTTAATATACAGAACGGTCAAAACGTGACATTTTCGTAATTCTTTTATACTCCAGCAAATTCTTCTACTCAAAGTAATTAACACGAAATTCAATTCTATCAGACGATGGAATACAGAAGACAATGGGATGTTCCCAAAACTTACGGAACTTGCATCACAATGCTATTGTACATGTCTGCAATGGTTGTTCCCAGTGAACGCTCATTTTCAAAGGAAGAGGTAGCTTCCATCCCAAGAATACAGTTCCAAGTGAAATGTTTACTGTATTAATGCCAAACACAATTAAACAAATTGATCTTAAATGTTCATTAAATGCTATATCTTACTCCTATTATTCCTATTTCCATTCCAAGTATCATATCAATCTTCGTGACAAATGTAAACGTCTTGTGTACTTCTGTTACAAATTAATCAAATAAGGACACTGAGTTTGTATTTATTCCAATATAACAACTGATGAGAGGTGCTACTACAAATATAATCTATTGTATTCTGATGTGTTTTGGGGACAATTGCAGGACGTAATTATAAGATCATATTTAAATTACAGTATAATACCTATGTATCTACAACTTGTTCGTGGTTTGCACGAAGTTTTAACTGAAAAGTACGACCAGTATTCAATAATGTGAGGGAAATAATTTCATAGATAGGCAGGAGCGTGTCTATACATAGATCGCAAAGTTCAGATTCATAGAACGCAATTTTTGTAGGAACTATGATGTTATAAGAATAGAGACAACAGATATTTACGAGGAAAAAATGTTTGAGAAGTAATTGCGAGAATGTTGAAAGGGGATGCATCATTGAGAAATTTTCCAAACGATGATAATCTTTTGAGACAAACATATAAAAAGAACAAGAGATACGTTTTATTCTATATCTTCTTTTACTTGCATAATAATATTTGTAATTTCTACAAAATGTGGAATGATATATTAAAGCTGATGTGTTACCACAAAAATAACTGGTAGCACCAGGTTTGAAAAAGAGTGTTTAATTAAGGGAAAATTCCAGTCTAAAAATCGATTTTTTTTTTATATCATTTTTCGAGTGTTAAACTTTTTAGGAATACGTGTTTAAATGAATATGTTGAAATTTGTAAAATTCCCGAAGTTATAGGCATTTGAGTAGCGGCAAATGCATGAGTAACACCCGGCCACGCGGCATTCACGTAAAACTTTAAACGCAATTTTCTCGAAACAGAGTACTCAAAATCGGTATAACCTGAATCTCCAAAAGTTATTATCCGATTCGACTGAAACTTTTTTATTAGAAGAATATACTTCTGGCTCGGGGATAAAGCAGTAAAATTTTAAAAAATTAAAATTTATCATTTTTAAAGGCGTTGAAAGTACGAAAAATATGAGGAAAAACAGATTTCAAACATCAAGTGTCGTTATTTTCTTAAAAATGCGATTTTTGTACTTTTTCTGGTTTAGTCGACGAGCGAGGTTCATGCCCTTTAATAATCTGGTATTATTTTTTTTATTTCAGACCAATTTAGGTGCTACAGGTTCCACTGATTTGGATGAATTTTTTGACGCCTCAACTTTAACGACTCCCCAGTGTCGTCTGCAATGATTAATTATAAAACAAAAAATATATTTCTATAGTTTAAGACATTCTTAATATAATGCAATAAGTCCCATTAAATTCTATGTAGTAGTTTTCCTTTAATTAATTCCTAAAGATCACCTATTTTTATGGGCTCTAGACCGGGACAGCCCTCTAAGGGGGCAGGTTATCCTCAAAATTTTCGAAAATTGGTTTTAAGGATGTTCCCATATTCCGCTAACTACATCTTTTCTACGTAGTTTAAGCCCAACCGGTCCCCGAAATTCCAAAAATTGAAGAAATCACGGTAAAAAATGTATGAGCCTGCACATCAGATTGGATAATGCTCTCACATTTATAATTATAACTTTTTTCCTATAAATATATTTAAAATTTTCTTTTTGTGCATTAAAGTCAACGAAATGGTGCTTAAAACTTAAAACAAAAATTATCTAATACCTATATTCATTTATTACTTCAAAATATGCGTTTGAAGAAGGGCCTGATTTTGGGCTGTTGGGGGTAACCTACACCCTTAATTGTATAAGGCCAATTCTGATACAAAATAACATTGAAAAATTAGAATCACTGAAAGAAAACATTACACAAGAAACATTGGTAGAAAAATACTATAACAGAAAAGTATAGATTAAATAGTAAACAAAGTGTTAAATTTAACGTGTTAACAAATATTTATATGTATCAAATGCACACTGCACAACAGAAGCAGTAACAAACATTTCTGAAATACATTTTTTTCATTGCAATATCAAGATCATGGGACCATAGGATTTTCTTTTTATGATATTATAAGGAACATTAAGAGATGGGTTCAATGAGCATCATAACGTAATACTTTAATGATAAGATAGGAAATTATAATAGTAATAATAGCAGTAGTTAAAGTTATAGTGTATTCGACAGAGACGATTTCACCTGAAACTCTGATAAAGAATATATTCATAAACATTAAGCTTCATAACCGCTGCTATTTTTACTATTGTAAATTTAATATTAGTATGAATAAAAGTGTTACATTATGAATTCGCTTATTGAATTCGCCTTAAAGTTCCCTACACCTACTACAAAAATAAAATCATATGAATCCAATTAAAAATTTCAATGCGACCTTGATATTGCTATGAAAAAAAAATTATTGAAATGTTTGTTATTGCTTTATATTGCCCATTTGAAACAGATATCTACATGTTAGTTAACGATATTTTGTGTCACATCTCAAATGGTTAAGAAATCATGCGGGTCGTTAAAGTAAAAATGCTGTATAAGATACATCTATTAGTAGAGGAATATAAAAAAATAGGAAGAAACTATCCACAATTAAGCCACAATTGCAATCAATTGAAGACGATTTTTTCAAGGAAAACACATCACGCTCAGTACCATGACACGATCACAAAACTGACGCATCAGTACCTTCTGAACAAAGAAGAACCCACATCCTGCGATCGGTACAAAGTACAACTGTCATTGGAACACATCATCCTGCACTGCAGGAAATACTACCCTCTAGCTAGACAAAAAGTCAACATAAGGCCCACTCGAGAAGCACAATTTAAACTACAAAGGACTATTGGTTATAAGGAATACAAATTGGTTATAAGGAATGCAAGACTATTGCATTACCTAAAACACATCAAACTGTACAACAAATTGTAAACCATACCCTAGGTCGCTAATAACCCATACAAGTAGTTACAGCAACATTAAATAATAGAAATAAAAAAAATAATTATTTCCCTATAATATTTCATACATACATACATATGTACATAATACACAGCTTCTTTTTCTAAAGCGTATAATTTCTTTCTTCAACTTTTTATTGATTCGACAAAATTTCTGCCAAGATACCAACACCGAAGCGCGACAACAAATAGGTACGCGATATTTCCCACGATTTATATAACGCCTTGTCTCAGATTATTTTCTATTATTTTACCAGCGTAAATGACGGCCACGACAACGTGTAAGCCCGAGTTACCGCCCGTTATATTTTCTGCAAAATTGGAAAAGGGGTTTCTACCGATAGCGGATACCGTGGCGCTTCTATTATTCGCTCGTAACGAGCGTTTTCTTCTGCTGACGGCAACGGCGCAGTGGTGGGGTATCGATCAAAGCATCGCGAAGTTCAAGTTCCTCCCCTGTCCATGAAATGATATAGAGTACAGTATCGTCCATAAGTCACTGGATACTTAATAAACTTGCAATTAGATACATAGTAGTGTAACGCTATTAAATTATTGACATTATTAAATGAGAACAGCATTTATGAATATTTTTTTACATTATAGGAAATTCTGTAGTTTTGAGAAACTGAGCTTGGTCGTCAATACATTTAATTTACTTGGAAATGACAGTTTGGATTACTAGCAATAGTTTAACAAGGTGTTTTTGTGGTGTCTTCATGAATATCTTGCTGGGTTGTTTTTATAATTACGAACAAGGTTTTCCTCGACTTTAAACCTTTTCTGCTTAGTTTTCTATTTAACTTATCGCATAATTTTTTAATTACATTGAAAATCAGTACGAATATTTGCACTGTTTGACACCATTGTTTCAGATACAAACGGAGTCATTTCCTTGTTTGTATTTGTCTACATAAAACAAAGTATTGTTGGAAAATGTTCTCGAAAAATTTTATACTATTTATATTTTTATTAAATTTCTATTAATTTAATTTCTATTAAATTTTCTATTAAAATAACTCCAAACCATTACACAAAACTCTTCATGTTTTACGCTAAACTCATCTGTTCGTAGTACCTTTTCCTGCTCAGATATTTTCAATTTGCGTATTCTGTCGTCCGTTTAATGACGTCCCTTAATCGTAACGCATCCCTGCTCCGTAGCTGGTAAGTCATCTCTTCACTTCCCTTATTAATAGGAGCTGCCCTGGTGCAATTCATTTTTCCTGCAATTTGTCATGCAGCCACGTGTCTATTACGTTCACTTACTATTTTAATTCAGTTAGCATTAGCGTTTGTTGTTTTTTCTGCCGCTTTAATTTTTCTTTATAGGGGCAACTGTCCACAATCTTGATTTTTGTCTCTCTGTCAGGCATCGTAGATTACGAATTTTTTGCTTAACTTTCTTGTCTTCTTTGGCAAACGTTGCAATAATAATACAATTTTTTCTTCTGATATTCCTTTTTTCGAATTTATCACTGAATTCAAAATGAGGCAAAGCGAACGGTAACATCGTTCTACCTCCATGTTTAAGCTGTCTTCTAACACAGCAAATAATCAAACTTGAAATAAAATCATTAGGAGGAGATTTATCAGACCGGTATGTATTCGTGTAACTTCAGTTACATTTTCGTTCATATTATTAACTCTTTCCCTCGCGAGGTCGACTAAAGTCGATTCGTGACATTTCCATCACCGGTAATATCCGTTTTAACGGTTTTAAGTACTCACAATCAGTAATTGGGAGGATATTTAAATTTATTTAACTTTAAAAAATTTATCCAATTATTTTTTATTAAAAAGATAGTTTATTATAAATTATTAGATTAAATTACCTTAGGGATAACAGCGTAATATATTTGGAGAGATCATATTTATAAAAATGATTGCGACCTCGATGTTGAATTAAAATATAATTTAAATGTAGGAGTTTAAATTTTAAGTCTGTTCGACTTTTAATATTTTACATGATTTGAGTTCAGATCGGCGAAGTAAACATTTCATAGAAAGCTTGCCTACACTTACATATAATTATAATTTTGTAATCTCCGATGATCGATAGATAACAGAATAAATACCAATTTTATCATTTCATTACAACTTCGTATACGAAAAGATACGAACGTTACAAAAATTTTCAATTTAAAGTGTTATTTATACTTTTCCAAAAACGGCCACGTGCCCAGTGATTTGTGGACGCAGTGGTGTACATGACGCTTGACCTCCGTTCGTTGCCAAATAAAAACGACGGAGTCTCTTTCATTCGCATCTAACGACTTCTCGCGAACGATCCCGCATTCTTCAGCGTAGAGCCACCAGCCGGTCAATTGTCCGCGCGATGGCGTTAAATTGACCGAAATAGACGTACAACGGTCGGCCAGATTGCGATTGCCTCGAGCGCTTTCAATGACCGCCAAGAGTGCTCGACTTCCGTCGCTTTCACGACCTACAGATACGTCGCGTACATATGGATGTATATGAGTGGATATGCCATACGACGCGGGCTATTCGCGCGATAATGATGCTCGGACGAAATGGAGAACCAAGGGTAGGTCCCTTTCCGCGCGCCTTTCGCTGGCCCTGGTTTTGTGCACAGCCGATACAATGCGGCTTGATTTTTGTCACTTGTATGTTTCCTTTTGTCAGCACCTATGTAGGTAGGTATGTGTGTATTTTTGCTGAAAGAGATATCGCATGTGAAAGGATTATCGATGCTCAGATTCCGGCGCTCCATTTTAATCCAGTCACGGGGTAGTGAGACATTATACAGAGTGCTTCACCGAACAGATCTATTCAACATTTGTAGGAAACATTTTTATGAAATTTTAAATATAGCACAAGTATTTTGTTCGTTTTTACGGGACAAAGGTGATGTCAGAGTGAAGCGTAAGCGGCAATTATCGTTTGTTTGCTTGCCAGATTTTCGAAAAGGCAATCAGAAACGTGTCGTCTTTACGGATGTATCGAACCTATCTTCAAAATGGTACCAAGTTGATGAAATTTTGTGAGATTGTTCTTTTTAAGCTTCCTGATGTGTTCCATAAATTTTAAACGAATTCACTAAACGGTTGCTTAGTTATAACGATTTTAATTTTCACTGATCTTACATGTACTCTTATGGGAAGAGACAATCTTGACAGATGAAACAGCTGAAAAAATGTTGAAGAAATGGTACCAATGTTTAAATTTTTTTGTATCTACATAGAGTTTCAATTGTTTTTACTACACCGTTTTAAAGAAATAAATTATAACTTGAGAAAATTGTGAATTCAGGGCATTTTCACTGGCAAAAGTTTAGCAAATAATGCTTGAAAAGGCATTTGTAAAGTGAAAAATATCTTTCTAGGAGTAAAAAAAAAGACTCCAACTGTCGTTTGAGTTCCTTACGTCTAGTCTACTTTTGTCTAATATTGTACGTCCGATACATCCTTAAGGGGTTAGACCACCTCGGCCAGGTCAAGAAATATCGCATCTTTGGGAATTTATTTCTAATGACAAAAACAATTTTAGTGATTAAAAAAATTTCCGTAAAGATGGAGACATCTTTGAATAATATAAACAATTTTTTTTCAAATATCAAAACATTCCAAAAACGTTAAATGCGTTTCTCTCGAAACCTCGTTTTCTGAAAGGGTGTATGCTGTAATTTGTGTAAAACTCTATGGAATTTTATACAATTTTGCACAGATATTCTTAAATGTATTCTCTATCGTCCGACCGTCAACTTTTTCGATATTTTAATTTTTACCTGACTTATGCGTAAATAAAGTCTATTTTCTAACACACGAAAATGAGCTTTTGTACTTCAAAATGTACATGTTTTGTTATTTTTCAACCAATCGAAAAAATTGAAGATCGGACGATAGAGAAGACATTTAAGACCATCTGTGCAAAATTGTATAAAAATCCATAGAGTTTTACTCAAATTATAGCGTACACCGTTTCGGAAACCGTGGTTTCGAGGAAAACGCATTTAAAGTTTTCGGAATATTTTGATATTTGAAGAAAAAAAATTGTACATATTATTCAAAGATGTCTCTTTCTTCATTGAAAAAAATTTATCGATAAAAGTGGTTTTGTCACTTAGAAATTAAGTCCTAAAAATGCGATATTTTTTTACCTGGCCAAGGTGGTCTACCTCTTAAGGTTTTAGACGTTCTTCCAGTAGGGGAGAGGTGCTATAAAAGGGACAGGTTTTAAATGAGACAAATCGAATTGCCAAAATTCTAAACGCATTACACATGCAAATTATTTTTCTGTTTATGTCAACACTAGTGCCCTGTCATTTGACGTAAACTTCACTGCGGTCTCACTTGCAACAGAGTAATAATCCGTGACTGATGTTTTTCGGCAGTAAAAGTAAAATTTTCGTTGATTTTCTGTGTTGTTTTCTGAGATCAAGATATATACAAAGTGTTAAAGTGAAAAAACTTAACAGGGAAGCTTAATTGATTATTTTCTTTGTTTTGAGGTTATTTTATATTAAACTCACTTATAGTCTTAAAAGGGACAGCATAACAAGCCTTATATGGGACGACCGTTTCATGGCTGTCCTTCTCATACACATGTACTGTGGACACTATATTTTACTTTCCTGTAAAGTTATTAGTGAATCATTTGATACATAGATGGCATTGTTTTAAATTATCGATTATTAGTTGGTGGCGAATTGTTTCAAATTTAAGAATTAATAAAGTGACTATTCAAAGCGCCCAACTTTATCGTCAAAAATGAATAATAAAATCATTAATCTGCAATATGAAAACGCACCTACCTATTTTAGTACAATTGATCTCATTTTTGCTCAAGTAGAATTTAATTCTAAACTATTTTATTATTTAAGTGTTTTATAGATTTTGTGTATATGTACTTATATTTACCACTCCTGGGTATTCCTATGTTGAACTTATTTTGTAAGACATAAATTTTATAAAAAATATTACCTTATAACTAAAAAAGCTGCTAAAGCTATGATTAATGTCACACTCTATGAAGATAGTAAAAAATATTGAGGATTTATAGTACAAAGAATTATTTTTTTCATAGATTCCATTGTTTTGTATCATTAGGATTTACAACAGGCGTGCACAGCTGAATGCCCGCCGGGCAAAAATTTTCGGGTGCGTGTGGAAAGAGCATCGTAAAGCAACTTCATGAGCAACAATGCCGTGTATGCCGTGGTGGGGAGTGTTCGTGAGTGAAGTGTGCCGCTGAACGTCAGCAACACACCTTACAGTTTACACGCATACTACGACAGCTATTGGCCACAGGGTGGGGGAACTGCTCACGGCGTCGCTCTTCGCTTTGCTCACGAGCATTCGAGAGCGCTCTTGCCCGCCACAGCCTTGCTGTGCAGGCCTGATTTACAATTATAATTGTAATACTTAATAAGTTTATTTTTATTAACGTATCCCTTTCATGGCTTATAACGTCCCATTTAAAACCACCTAGTTGTAAAAGGGACATTTCCCATTTATTTGAAAATCGATGATTTTGTTATTTTCTATTATAATTTATGAATTTGTAATATATTTTTATTAAAGGGAAATAAACACGCTTCCTATTGATATGCTTGCTATTTAAATACCTATAAAGAGGTTGTCAGAAATAGGCGCTAAACAAAAGTGTCCCTTTTATAGCACCTCTTCCCTACGCACCGTGACTTCGGAATCGCATGTGATGATGGTCTCATATCATGATGGTCCGATTCGCTTCGAATCTATGGCATCAGCTTCGAATCGGTTCGAATCTCAAGCCACGGTCGCCAAGCAAATCGAATCGCTTCGAATCCCAGGCGGAAGGTTCGAATCGCTCCGAATTCTGAGCATAAGGTTCGACAGTGATTTCTCCCGATCCCGCCTCAATTTTTCCGACCCGTCCCGAAACTCGGGTTTCCGAGCCTTGAGACTCGAGACGGTCCGCACACTCCTACCCAAGACCTATGAAGAAATTCTTGTTTCGAATAAGATTCGAAGCGATTCGAATATTTGCAGTACTGAATAACTTCGAGTCGCTCGTTTCGAAACTGTGATTCGAACGCCCATCACTACCTGCACAAGTACAAGTACCTATATGTATAGAAAGGATACATATAGCGAGATTGTATGAGAGTCCCAACGTTTACAGCTTTGAGGTTTCAGAATAAGAAGTTTAACATTTTTTTGAGGGAGTCACGTTCTTAGAGTTCTTCTTCCAAAAACTAGGAGCTGTCAACTTTGAGACTCTCGCAGCTTTTACGACCTCGTTGACCTCGAAACCGTGACCCTGGCAAGCGTTCTGGCCAATCAACTTCGCTAGCTTTTGGGAACCAGATGTTGTATTTACCTCCTCTACTTCGTCAAGAAATAGAGGGTTTCACCTGTACTGACAAATTCACAGAGGGGAGGTCCCTCCTTTTCGACGAAAATACAACCAATTGGATTTTTCTGACACCCCCCAAAAGCCAAATTATGTCCACTTTCCAAACGTTGAAGAAGTGGACATTCACTCTAGTCACTGGCAGAGAACTATTCGAATCAGGCACTCTCGGTCAGCATTCGGACCGCAAGTCATTCTCATGACAAACCGCGACCGACGCGGAACAGTCTCCTCCTGCCCCGCTTGGTCATCATATGGACCATAGAATCTCGCTGCATTTGCTGAAGGAGACAGTCACTTAGTCAACGTTTGGACCACAGTCATTCAATCAATCGGTTACGAACTGTATTTAGCACTCGCTCTACCGTTTTTTAGAACGGTAATTCAAGATTAGTTTGGCGAATGACAAGTCATTATTATACGTGCACCACGACGGTTAATTGGGCTTTACAACCCCAACGGGACTCAAAGACAGTTCGCGCGTGGATAGTGACAAGGGTTGGACAACATGACACGTACATATTTCAGGTGATAAAGTTAGGTAAAACACCCTGTATGGTGGATATAACTATTGCATAGATAAAGGTGTTTTAGGGGAGAGTAGGGTAAAATGGAACGCTTAACTGTGGAGAGTGATAACATCAAATCGGAAGGAAAAAGAGACACGGGACTTCAACGGGAGTCTTAAGTGGACTTTAGACTATAAGAAAATCGAAGAGTTTGTTATGCGAAATATTTGGCAACAAAGAAAAATGAAATTTACTGGAGGTATTGAAATCTTCGTCTCGCTCAAGTGGTAAGGTAAGGCGGAACACCCACTTGAAGACCATGTAAACGTACAAAGTCTTTATTTTTATGTTTAAATATATGTTTCAGGTATAACTATTACAAATAAAGTATAACAAAAATATATATTATACATATAAGGAAAAATATTTTTTTCAACACCTGAATGAAAATGGGTGTTTTTTTACGCCTGCTGAGCGGGAGTAAAATGACAAATTTCAGACGTATTTGCGTTTTCTACCTATCTCCCTATATCTAATTTTTTACTTTGCTCCCAAGGAAACTGGAGTTTGGTGTTACCCTGTGGTATGAAGATGCAGTTGTTCGACTAATCATTATCGATCATGTGTGTTTTATCTTGATATTACAACTGTCACAGCACCCCTTTAAAAGATAAAATGAGTAATAACGAGAGTGATAGCGATACTGGATACCACACGCCTGCCGAAGTAGCAGAAGCTGTAAAAGCGATTGACGAAAATTTGCTGCCATCAAAATCAAATGACAAGTACCAGACGATATACAAAAATTTATGGAGTAGCGAGATAACCACAAATTAGAATCATTATCGGAAGCAGTTTTCTTAGTTTATTTCAACGAAAAAAAGAAACATTTTAAGCCATCAACATTTTGGGCACAGTATTCCATTTTTTTTGCGAATCGCTCAGCAGGCTTTCAAAAACACACCTTTCATGCAGGTGTTGAAAAATATATAAAAAAAGTTTCATGTTAAACGATTTTACTAAAAGTGCACTAAAAATTAAAAAATAATTCTTCTCTTGTACTGCAATTTCGATGGTGTTTTTCACTTTACATAAAATCGTGGAGCAGGATTTTTCATAACAAAATATGAATCAATTTAATACAGCATCTAGCGTCGAAATAAATTTATTGCGAGATACCCTGCTCCACGATTTTATTTAAAGTGAAAAACACCATTGAAATTGCAGTACAAGAAAAGAATAATTTTTTAGTTTTTGGTGCACTTTTAATAAAATCGTTTAACATAAAATTTTAATTTATATCCTTTTTATTTTCTAGTTTTTAGTGTTTATGGATTTACATTTCGGAGCTCAAACTTCTTTAGAAATATCTTTTATTTAATTTCAAATCGCGATACGACTAGCGAACCGAACGCAGCGGCTTTTTGTCGTTTTCGTAAAGAACGCGAGTGGCTGATTTCAAGTCGTTTGGATTTGTGGTTATGGGTGGGTTATATTTATTGATGACAGGGTAATTTTTTCACCCGCTCGGGGTTAATTTTTTTTTAATATATAGTATTGTCATCCAAACTACGCACGCCTGCAAAGTTTCAAGACAATTGGATAGTTGGAAGTGAGTTAAATTTGAGTTGCCAAATTTGAACCATACAAACAAACATACAAACAAACAGAGGACCGAAGCTGAATAAAATCGTTTAAAAAAAATACATATATACCTAGTGCGTGACAAGGGAGAGACGCGATTTTGCCTCGCGTGAATTGTTGCCCTCGCTACGCTCGGGCAGCAAACTTCGCACTCGTCAAAATCGCTTGCTTCACTCCCTTGTCACGCAATGTACTATTACCAAACAACATACAAATTACTGACAATAATCAAATACACATGGATTTTTACATGAATAATGAATATCAACACGTGCATGGAGAATTTTTTAATTTTTAGTGCATTTTAAATAAAATTGTTTAACTTAAAATTTTTTTTGTATATTTATTATTATTTACTTCTTAGTGTCTAAGTTTTGAATTGTGGTTGCATGCTGATTTCAAGTCGATTGAATTGATTTGATTTGTAGCTAGAGCCTGATTTCAAGTCGGTTGGATTTGTGGTTATGGGTTATATTTATCTATAGCTGGGTAATTTTTTCACCCCTCCCGGTTTTTTTTCATAATTTTTTATTGTCATCATAACTACGTACGCTTGCAAAGTTTCAAGACAATTGGATTGGTGCAAGTGGGTTAAATAAACTGCATTCCATATAAGAGCATACCGACGCCCCTACCGATTTGCGACCGATCTGCGCAGCTCCCATGGATCTGATGCACGCGATTGGTCGTAGCACTTTCCCTGCCGGTTTACTACCAATCAACAGTGTATCCCTGCGCGAAACCAGTATGCTCTAATGTGGAACGCAGTGTTCCGCTTTGACCCACATGCGGTAATTTAGTAAACATTTAATATTTACACTTCAGCGTGAGGTAAAGTAACTGGGTAAAACCTCAAGATGTAGCGTAAGAACTATAGAATACAACGGTGTTCTTGCCGTTATGAAATTTCTAAGTCCAAGTGAAGACAAGTGGTCGAAAGTACAACGCAATATCGAAACTTCGATACTATAAAAATATGCTCAAAAGAATGCTACAAAGAATATTAGTTCTGAGATAATAAATAAGATTATTCTTATTCTAATTAATTTTGTTACTGTAAGTGTATGGAATCCTTGAAAAGTTCTTTCTTGAATTACGTCTCGTCATCATTGAATTAAACATATAATTATTGTTATTATTCTAATAAATAAAAGATTTGTTGTTTTTAGATATATTAATAAAATTATTCTTAAGAATAAATTTATAATATTGATTGATGTTGATATAGGTCAAGGCCTTATGTTACTATATGAAAGGGATGATTAGAATTTGTCATAGTTTGATTCATTGAAGTATACGGTTCTTAAAATTGAGAATACATAGGATTGAATTATAGCTACTGAAATTTCTAAAATGAATAATATATTTTGGACAATTAGTATAATTGGAATAGTGATTAGGAAATATCCTATAGAATTACTAAGAAGAGAAAGAAGAAGATGACCTGCTAATATATTGGCTGTTAATCGAATTGCTATGGTTCATGGTCGGATGATGTTTCTAAATGTTTATAACACTGTTAATCGAAAAGTAACGTGTGCACGGGTCTATGGTCTGTCACGAAATGCTGTGAGGACTGTTTGGTCCCATGGCACGTGATACCAACTCATTCGCAGCTCTCATCTAAGAGATGTTCTAATTGATGTTCCGTTTTACCCACCCGTTTCGCGTTACTCCACTCTCCCCTACTTACAAAAGTATTCGCTCAGCCGATACGTAACACATTTGATGTATTTAATCAATATTAAAGTTACCATTACCAATTATAATTTATATTAGTGATTTGATTAATATATCTTAGACTAGAATATATTCAATTACAAAATTATACATACTTTATTTAAAAAGATATTCGTAGAGGAGACCTGGGCTAGTTGATACATTATTCTGTTTTCAATTTTTTTCATTCTTATTTGAATTAATTACTTAATAACAAATATGCCAAAATATACTTTGGTTCTTCCTCTTTAAGATATAGTAAGCGAAAACCTGAGAAAATACATGGAAAATGAATGAAAAAATGTTATTTGGATGATCAATATGGATGTATCAAAACTATTTACTTTTTCTCTATATAAACGAAAACAATTAAAAAACGAATGTTAACGTCAAGGTACACAGACGTACGCAGGATCACAGTGAACAACAAACTTCACATATCTCGCTCAAATGGAGCTACATATATACGGTGTCGAGATAATTCGTCTGTATCAACTAGCCCCGGTCTCCCCTACCTATCCGTGAAAGTGGTACAGAATGTTCACATTTATTCTATATACATTTAATTACAGTAGATATTATTTATCAACTACCAAAATTTGTTTGAGCAATTCTTTGTTAAATACTACTAACTAAAAGTATGTTAACCAAGGATTACAATAGCGTGAATTAGCATTGGTAATTTAAATTCAACATTGATTAAGTATATAATATATTGTGTTATGTATGTGGTGGGCGAATACTTTTTTGAGTAATTATATAGTTTAAATCATTTGCAAAAGCACCCTTAAAGTTCTTCTTTACAGTTCGGATCACAATGCAATATCACATATTACACAAATAGTGACCTCCTCTAAAGTAACTATACCTACTGATAGCAACTAGAAATTAGACAGTGGCTAAAATGGTTTGGAACCTGATTACTCCTTAAAATTTCTGAAAGCTAAATGCGTTGATAGTGACTAATTATTCAGAGCATTGGCCCAATCTAAATAGTTGAGAAACCTAACTGCTTCTGCGCCTAAGAGTCTGATTGTGAGTACTACAATGCTTCTAGCTCAGTTGGTGACTGAATGACAGGCAACTCTAAACAGATTCAATAACTATTTTAAGTCTGGTGATTCAATTATTCTTAACTAAACCCTGATTGGTTGATAATTAATTAACAATTAATTGTCCACTCAATGTATCAGAGGATTTCATGACTTCCCTCCCATTTCACCCTCTGTATTTACAAGTTAGTTCATGAGAACCGTTACACCTAGTCTTCATCGCGTTGTTGAGCAAACTCCGTGGTGCTGAGCAAAAACACGTTTGATTCATGAGAGGACAAGCGCACTATCTGCAATAAGACTTGCTCCTGTTAAACACATGTTGATTATAAATTAAGGATCCTCATTTCAAGAATGGTAGATGTCTCTTGACCACGCCACAAGCTCTTGACCACGCCACAAATTATTAATAATTATTGTAATTTTAACATTGATTAAATATGTAAAATATACACTGATACTGGAACTTCGAAGGCTCTCGCTATATTTTACATTACTTCATCTGCATTACTGTGTTAAATCTTATAAAAAAATAATTCGTCACCCCCAAAATTGCATGTCTTAGTTTCTTTTCATAAAGAATAAGAGTTTTCATTAACTTCAATTTACGTCCGGTCCGAAACTACAAATTTTGTACATATGCTCGAATTTGATTTGAATCGATCGGAACCTCCGTTTTTTGAGTTATCACTGCAAAACAAAAAAACTTTTTTAAAAAGCCTCCTTAATGATCCATCTGTAGTGTCATAAGTAATGCATATTTTTGACTAAACAAACATGTTTTTAAAACTTATGATGTTAATAAACTTGATGCCAAAGAACAAGTCTCGGTTTTAATTTGTTTCTTTGTAATTAATTGGAACAGAAATGCTTCGTTTTAGACAGGAACGAACTGCCTAATAGTACCCTTAACAGATTCAGCCCGGCTGATCTTCAGAAATGGCAGGGCTGAACGTGTTAAGGGTTGATTAGTGCAAAACATAGAAATTGGTTTTTAGGCATTTGTGTTATTAGGCTAAAACCAAGTATCGATATCGAAGTAGGCCTAAGAGATATTGAGGAATCTATGAAAATACATTCACCCCTTTGCACCACCCACTTAGTGGTTGATTAGGGTAAAATCCTGAAATTGGGTTTTAGGCATTTATGTGGGTGACCTTTCGAAGTAGGAAAAAAGCAAGTTGATATCTAATCTGGTCTAAGAGATTTTGAGGAATCCGTGAAAATACATTTTACCCCTTTTCATCCCCTTGGGGATGGAATTTCCAAAAATCCTTCGTTAGTGGGTGCCTATGCCATCAAAATTTCACGTTCCTAGGTTAAACGGTTTAAGCTAGGCGTTGATGAGTCAGTTAGTCAGTCAATCAAGACTTCTTCTTTTATAGATATAGATTTGATATGCTATAGCTAACTTCAAACAGATTCACCCTTTTCTAGAGATAATAGTATTGCTATAAAATCGAAGTGAAAGTTTCGAACTTATTATCCCGTAGGACACGATCATGGCATAATTAATAGTTTCTTCTTGAATGATGTTCGTGAAGATTTGAAACGGAGGAAGTTCAGGTTAAGTTGCAGCTGAAGCCAGGACTAAACGATTTTTAATGGCACATTAAGCGTTATTCATTACGAAAGTTCAAAGCAAATCTGTGGACTTGCAGCTGAGCTAGACACCTTTTTATACCGTTTCTTGCGCCTTATGTGCGCACATGGCAAACATTGATCGGGTTATCATATAGTAGGCGCCTGAAGAGACTGCATTGATAATTAGAAACTAAAGCAAAAGCACCATAACATCTTACTTTCATATCGCATTTCTTGTATTTTCATCCACGAATTGTATTAGAATAGGAGAACATTTGAATATCAAATGTTCGATTAATGGAGGTTCTACTGTCTTACAATCCTTCCCAGACATTTTCATGTTCTAGCAATTTATAAAAATTGTACATTTCGAAATTATTAATGTGTTAATAAAAACAGTTCACTCTAAACTGTATGCCCATTTCTCCTCCCAATAATTTGCGCATTATATAACATTATATATACACTGTGTACTGACTATCGCTTATTTAATCACGATTTACCAATCATGTTAACCCATACTTGCGGTTTGTTCCCTGGATGAACTTAAAAGTCATTGTTGTTACACGGTGTTGTGGCAGCGTGTATGCATAATACATAACGTTTGACGATGTCAAATATATCGGGCTAGTTACCAAAATTAGTCGTGCGTGTATATTGATGTGTTTGATCACAGTTTGACTCCCCATTTCATTCGATTCAATGGCTGGAAAATGGAACGGGAGGCATTAATTTCAACAAATCGCATGCAGCACGCAAAGTAAAAATATCCTGCTTTGTTACAGAAAGAAATTGCAAGTGTTAAAAGCAACGTTTTTGTGGCTGTAAATTTTGGGAAACTCGATTAAACGATAATCAATAAACATCTGTCTTGCCGGCAACAACTATGTTGTATGCGATTGTTGTGCTTATTCGGCATATAAATATTTAACAAATTTATAATGAATAACTATATTCTGTAATAAATTGAGGTAGATACATCAGTATTTTTCATAAAAATTATTTGGTGCTAGTGTGCTAAATTTGTCTACAGTACACGGGGTTTATGTTTCGATAAAAGTTGGCTTCTGTTATATCTAAAGCTTATAAATTCAAGAATATTTTGATTAAATATATAATCGTATAGAAGAGTTAATATGAAAACATCAAATTTTTTACATAGCATATTAAAAAAATTATTTACACTGCTGTATCTCCGGGAAAATGGTCGCAAAAAATATTTAAATAAAGCATTATAAATAACGCTTAAAATTTCTAGTTTTTCAATCAAGAACTCGAGTTATTTCAGCCATTATGACACTGCTTTGTCAAGATGAAGCCCTGGAAACGAAGTTTCAAATTTTTTGCCTAGTTTAAACGTATGCACAGGCCAAATTTTTTTTCCGGTAAATCCAATGGAGGGCTCTTATAAAGCAAACATTTCTCTTTAATTTTATTTTTTTGGTTTGCTGTATGATTTTTATTGACCGAGTTATTCGCGATCAAAGTAAAAAGATACTTTTCATTTTGAACACCTATAACATGCGAACGCATGATCGTAAAAAAATTGATGAATGTTTTCGAAAGCTCAGTGTTTTTCCTCAATAATTTTAAAATGATCCCTAAAATTGCATGTTTTTCATTTTTTTTATATAAAATATGAAGCCACTTCAAGGAAAATCATGAAATCATTCAAGTGTCCACGTTTTTTCCCAGTTAAAACTACCCTCAAACACTGTGCAAAAGGCCGGACCGATCAGATATTTTTCCATATGTCCTAGATGGTCAAACATGCAATATGGTCGAAAATATTGAAGGATCACCTGTATTACGTGGTTTCTCTTGAAAATCCTTTTTTGTTCGTGCAAACATTGGACGAATGTTGCATGTTTTTTTGTTAGTTCAACGTCATTTTAATAAAAAGAAACGATTTCAAAAATGTAGAAAAAACGTTTTTATCCAATCTCTTCGCAATTTACAAAATGGGTGGTGCTAATGCTGGTGGTATAGTGCAGTTTTTGTCAATTGAGAAGTAAAACGTTTTACTAAAATGACGTTGAACAAACAGTGCACCTAACCTACATAAGTCCTGTACGTAACAGAATGTTTTTATAATTGCCTGGTTGAATGCTCTTGAAAAAAAGCTGTGCCATACTAGGCACAATTTCTGAATGCCAAAATACATCCTAAATACATGGCTTAATGTGTTTTATAAATTGTTTTCCCCAACATTTTAGTTCATGATAAAATTCTAGCAGGAAAGTGTGCAAATTTAGAGATATTTGCTAATGCATTTGTATACAAGTCCCCTTAACACGCTTCTAGAAAATTAAAATATTACAAGACAAATATAAATAACTGTGAACACGGGTAGCATAAATACATACACCCTCAGCATTCATTATTATGATTCAAAACAAAAAGCTCCCGCGAAAAGTGCCGGAAGTTAACAGGTAATGGGATACTTGCAAAAATGAATATGTACTATGCTCTCTGCTAGAATGGGAATAGCACTTTAGGTCGCATAAATTTTTTATCACCGGCAGCGTTATGACAATTTTCTAAACGTATAATGATACTGGTGGGAAGTAGGTACCACGTTCAAACAAAACTGTGACGAGGAAAGCAATAGCAAGGGGGGTTAAAAATTGTCCAACATTCTGGAAGTTCTTATGGCCAGTCAGTTTCAAAGTACCGAAAATAATGTGACAATAAAGGAAAATTACAACTTCCTTCGCATTCTCAAAAACGTGGTTATTATAAAGATTATCCGGCATTGCGGGCGGTGTAAGACTTTTGGTAAAAATTTGTCAGGTACAGAAATAGAAGTAATATTAAAAAGTAACTTTCAATCAGATACGTCGCTGTAGAAAGGATATAACAAAAGCTTGGCAAACTAATTCTAATTGTATTTACGTCGAAAACTATTTAAAATTTAAAGGATCGTTTTGATTTGAGTATAATGGATAGAATAGAAGAACAAAGTAAAATACTTGCCTAGACTGCCAAAAATTGGAACAAGAAACAATTCGTTTGCTGAAAGTATCATATAAAATAATATTATACGTAGATTTAATTTGGAAAGACTTAAATATAACAAGAAAAAGTTTCGATATTTCGAACGAACGAATGAACTAATATTAGACAATACCCATACAGCACACTCTCGTTGCAGCATAGTTGCAGGATCGTTGCAGTGCAAGATTGAAATGTTGCACTGCAACGTTGTCGCAACGTTGCAGCAAAATTGCTATGTCCGCCTCCTGCAACGATTCGGGCAGTGGGTCCAAAAATATAAATAACGTCCGTGACGGACGCGACGATATTGAATGTGTGCAGAGAATCATAGAAGTACAAAAGCCCTATTTTAACTTTTTCTCACAGAAAGTTTCTTTCCCCCAAGGGGATTTCGAACCGGCGACCTGTAGTGTCGTAGGCGAACACTTTACCGCCGCAGCTACAACCACTGATTGATAAGACTGCTAACGTATTCGAACTTATACTCCTATCGTGCAAAACTTTAAACTCAAATTATTTAAAAACGATGGCTCATTT
Organism: Andrena bucephala; assembly: GCA_947577245.1. Taxonomy (NCBI): domain Eukaryota; kingdom Metazoa; phylum Arthropoda; class Insecta; order Hymenoptera; family Andrenidae; genus Andrena; species Andrena bucephala. The sequence continues at coordinate 64,631,200 of OX387717.1, forward strand.
TGACCAACTCCATTAGAATTTTGTAACACTATAGGTATGTGCTACAACTTCCACCCAGTGTCATTCTACACATTAAAATATACAGAGGAGTCACCTAACATTTATGCTTAAAATATCTCCGTTGTTTTTTAATGATACGAGAAAATGTCTCAGGAAAAAAGTGATTGCTAAACAAAAAGGACAACATATTATACATGGTTGAATTGGCATTTTTATTGGCTATAAGGTTATAGTAATGAAAATACGTCATCCCATTAAAAAAACCATTGATGATCTCGAAATTTCGGGAAATATAACCTTGGGAACAAAAACCGTCTTCGTCAGAATAATTGGCTCCCTGAAGCAAACATTTTTTTTCTTAGACATTTTCTCGTATCATTAAAAACAACGGAAATATTTTAGATTTAAATATTTTAGGTTAAGCAACGGTGCGCAACATTGCAGGATCATTGCAGCAACATTGTGGAAACGTTGCCAAACGTTGGCGTAACGTTGCAGCAAAGTTGCAGGATCATTGCAGTGCAATATTGCAACGCAACATTGATGCAACTATGCAGCAATAATTCTAAGTCCGTCCCGTGCGATGTTGCACGGCAACGTCGCAGCAACGTTACATCGACATTGCGCTGCAACTATGCAACACTGCAAGCAAGTGCAAGGTTACTGCAACCATCGTGCAACGTTGCCGCCACGAAGTGTGCTGTATGGGTACAAACAAGAAATAAATATTAATGTTTCAAGGAGGAATAGGAATTATCGTGTTCCCTGCTTTCAGTTACGTTTTTCACCTCAGTTATAGTTACACAAGCCATTCTTGTCACTTTTTGTTTATTCAACCAATCATCCGCTAATGACTGTTTTTACCTATACTTAAACTGAGAGATTGTAGATTTTTCTTTAAGCTGAAATAATTATTTTTTATTTTTTATTTTCCAATTGCTTTTGGTGCGGGGGGGGGGGGCAGCTGACAATACATGACGACAGACAATGTTGTATAACTCCGCCATTTTAAAACTTTAAGTAATAAATAATGTCTGAAAATAAAGTTAAAATCTGCTAAAAAGATCCCGATATTTCACTGAAAAATTATTTGAGAAAGCAAATTCTAAATTTACTCATTCTTTTAGGCTTACAAGGTGGTGTGCCTCCTTAAAAACAGTGTAAATAAGGTCCTGTCTAGATTCATTTTCATGGAGAAAACATTGCCAATTGGTAGCACATTCATAAAGATCAAACGAAGAATATTAAAATTAAAATTTTCATCCGTAGACGTCTCCATTTTGTACTTAGTTATTATTCATCTCGGCCCCGGGCCACCGACCGCAGGTTGACAAAGAGTCCTTAACTATTGCTCTATTTCATTCAGTCCCGGTATATACCGTTCACTCTCGTCGAATAATTTTGACGAAAGTTAGCCGTGATTGGAGATAATTTTGGTGAATTTCTCAAGTGAAAACGGTTCCTTCCCAGGTTATAGTTTTGCGAGTAAACCTCACTGGCGTAACTACGGCCGTAACACAGTCTATACAGATTCCCATGATGAGCACATGCACCCTCGCTAATAGCAACTGTAAAAGTCTCGAAATTGCTGCCTACTTTCTTCAGGTTGTAAAATGGAAACAGAGCAAAATTGAAAGTAGAAGAAAACGCTGTCTCTTATCACAGTTCGAGACTTTTTCTCGTAAGGAAACGTACGAAGAAGAAATACGCGAAACCTGAATCCTCCAGAGGGAGAGAAACGGGAACAATAGTTTTCTCGAGATACAATAACGTTTCTCTCTGCTCGCCTGGCATACATGCCAAAAAATGATGATTTTCTTGCGGGTAATAAAAAAACCTGCGATAAAAGACTTCAGCAAAACTAATCCAGAATTTTTTGTAGCGGGGCAGAAACTTTACAATGTCCTTCACGTATTCCGCTTTTTCGCGTGAAACTCTCCGGCCGACTGAAAGGAGGAGGACACTCCCTTGTATGACCTTTCCTTTTTCCTTCTTACTCATTCGTGAAACGGTCTCGAAGTTAAACCCCATTAATGAAAGTTCCTCACAAGAAGTTTGTGTAAACCGAAATTACAGTTAAGCTGGACCAGGAACGAACTTGGAACTTGGAATTGTTTAGTCCGTGTCCGTTGTAGCCCACTGTCCCCTGCGAGTAGTCGAACTTCTTTCGATGAGCAAAGGGCTCGGAGCGAACTTCTTATTTGTCTCCCAAAGAAATGAAAATTTATCTATTTTTCAGTGAATCCTCAACCCTTTGACCAACGAATCATTTTATAAACAATTAATTTGGTAACTTACATTTATTAAGTGTTTTTATTTGTATTTAATAGTTCTATAAGTTTTTACCTATATTTTGCATTCAATACCCAGTGTTTATTTACATACACGCTACTTTTGAATAGAAATATAGGAATAACCGAAAGAAGCAGTTAAACTTTACAATGGAAACAAATACAAAACGTTCATCGTCGTTAAAATGTTTGCTAAAAAAGCAACAATGATTCGCGTCAAGCATTATTTATAACAACAGTTATATCAATAAGGTTTTGTCACTGTCACTTTAAGGGGGTAGGGGAGAGCGGGGACAAACGTAACGGCGCACAGTGTAACGAGTATATAGGGAAAAAAAATTAAAAATCAATTTTCCATTAAGATACAGTTATTTAGACGTAATTGATATGTTAATCATATTTATATCCAAAAAAAATAATTTTTAACATAAAATAATTGTTTGAAATATATTTTTGAACATAATAAAAGTAAAACAAATAAAAAAAAATTTTTTTTTTTAAATAAACATATGAAACAATTATAAAAAAATAAAATTAATTTTTTAAATAATTCGTATTGATAATAAATTTGAAATTATTCATTCTTATTATACATCTTCATAAGGAATTCAAACCTCAGTGTCTTTTAAAAACAAATATTCGAGCACAGATTTGCCTAGTTTTTTCGTTTTAATATGTGTATTTTTTTTATGTGGGAGCACTCGGGAGCAGATAAAATTTATACTAAATTAAAGGGCATAAAAAGAACTAATTATAGTAAAAAAAATTAAGGAACCGATATGTTTCGATTTTTTTAAATTCTCTCCAGAATTTAGAAGATGCAACAAAAAAGTAATAATTTGAGCCACTGGTACGTATCCATATCTTTAAATGCAAGAATTTTTAATTAATAAAACGAAAAAAGGATTTTTTTTTCTTATTTAAAAAAAAAAAAAGAACTTATAAATACAACAAAAATACAGTGGGTAAATATTTCCTATGTATAGTCTGTGGCAGTTTGCGTTTGGTTATTCAACTTTGAATGTAATTACTAACCTTAAATCCGTTATTTATGCTACTAAGTTATGATGTTCTTATATCGGAGGACTGTTTACTATCAAATCCATGAAATGAAATACAAAATTTCTAAACTCAATTTTTTGCTTTTTGAACACGTGCCGCGACACTGTGCGGCGTCATGAAAGTAACACGCCTTCTCCCGCCTTTCACAAAAATGTCCAAAACGTTTCTTTTACATAGTTATGCGTGTTTAGTGTTTCTTTTGTTTCACTTTTTGATTCGTATACCGTGGGCCAGCTAATTTCGTTATTTCGATCATTCAGGTAAGTGTTGGTTTTTTTTATTAATATTCATAGTTAAACCCCAAATAGCACAAAGACATCTTATATACGTCCCAAGAACGTCCGTTCCGGACGTACTGTACGTTCGAAGGATGTCCCGAGAAGGTCCATATGTCCCTTGTACGTCCTCGTTAAGTTCTTTAAATGTCCTAGGAAGGTCCTATTTACAAAGTAGAACGTCCCGAGGACGTGCTGTGCCGACATTCTCAGAACGTTTTCTGAATGTCCGAAAGTAAAATTAAATACGTCCAAAAGGCGTCTTAAAAACATTTTGCAGATGTCGTAAAAACGTCTTAAAGATGTCTTCATCAGGTCTGGGTTAGGACATTAAGAAAAAAAAAAGAAAAAAAAAATTGCCGGCGACGAGAATCGAACCCCCAGACTCCCAACTTACGAAACAATCGGTTTTCGCAATTACCCAATACAGTTCTTTGGAACTACTCCTAATTTCTAGGTATATATCTGTATTTAATTGTTTTTAGAAAATGCGCATTGACGCGAAATATTCTACAGAATATCATCATTCGACCTCTTGACTCATTGTTTAAAATTTCACATCCGTTTCAAGACAGATGTTTTAACGACATCTTAAGAGACAGACGTCTTTAAGACGTCGTGTGTGTAAGAATTAAAGATGTCTGTCTTAAGACGTCGTGTGCTATCTGGGAACATTTCAACATTTCAGCGACTGCATTGCACAAAAAAATAACGCAAAGGCGAGATTCAATCATAAGACTGTTTTGCAATCTAACCTTAATTATCTGTAAAACCTACAAGACGGTTGTTCTTCTAACATCTGAAATTCAGTTCTTCTAAACATTCACAAGACTTACGAGACGAAGGTTCTCGCAACATTCGAAATGTAGTCGTGCAAAACAATCACGTGACTTACAAGATTGTTTGATGTTTCTAGAACATCTGAAATTTAAATCCTAAGAACATTCGTAAGACTTAAGAAAAGGATGTTCCTAGAACATATGTGTACGAAATTTAGGTCTTGGGAACATCTGTAGGACCTAAGAAATGAACGTTCCAAGAACATACCAAATGTAAGTCTTGGGAACATTCGTAGGACATAAGAAATGGACGTTCCTAGAACATACGAAATTTAAGTCCTAAGAACATTCGTAGGACTTAAGAAACGGACGTTCCTAGAACATCCGAAATTTAAGTCCTAAGAACGTCCGTAGGACTTAAGAAACGGACGTACCTGGAACATCCGAAATTTAAGTCCTAAGAACGTCCGTAGGACTTAAGAAACGGACGTACCTAGAACATCCGAAATTTAAGTCCTAAGAACATCCTAGGTGTGTTTAAAATGGACGTAGGGCGTTCGGATATAAACTGGACAGGAAACGGACGTACTTGGGATGTACGATGCTATCTGGGACTATAGACATTGATGCAATTATTTATTAGAGCGTTCTTAGATAATGTCTTTATAAGTTCCTGTATTTGATTTCAATAAGTCTTGTATAGTTTGTACGTTATAACAGTTCTATGCTGAAAAACATGGCTGGGGACAAAAGTAACACGTCACTACGGGGACGAAAGTAACACGTCACTACGGGGACGAAAGTAACACGTCACTACGGGGACGAAAGTAACATGTTACTTTCGTCCACACGAAATTTTAATGCGTACATATTTAATTATAATTTACTTTTGTTTTTAGAATGCCTCGACCCCGAGTAAGAACAACATCAAGAAGGACAACTGATTTAGCAGTAAATGAACACGCAGCAGCAGAACATTTTAATCATAAAATAAGTGTCCGAGCAGCTGCGAAGAAGTTTTCTCTTTGTCATGTGAGTCATGTCACTCTGACGAGATATATAACATAATTATCGTCGGGTGACACAGCAACAACCATTGGATATCGTAGCATTCATCGCGTTTTTTCGGGTGTAGAAGAAAGCATCCTAGAAAAGTATATAATAGCATGTTCCAATATATATTACTGACTTTCGCCGAAAAATATAAGACGACTAGCTTATCAATCAGCTATACAATATAATAACAAATTCTCTGAAACGTGGCATGAAAATCAGCAGACTGGCAAGGAATGGTTAACAGGATTTTTAAAGAGACATCCGTCTCTATCGATTCGATCTCCTCAAGCGACAAGCTTAGCTCGTGCCACAAGCTTTAATGAAAATAATGTAAATAAATTTTTCGATAATCTGGCAGTAGTGATGAATCGCTATCAATTTGAACCCAAGGATATATGGAATGTGGACGAAACAGGTGTCACTACTATTCAGAGGCCCAGTAAAATTGTAGCAAAACGTGGAACAAAGCAAGTAGGAGCACTAACGGGTCGTCTTTAAATTATGTAAGGCTGTTTTGGGGGGGAGGGGGTCGCGAGTTTCTTACGTTTTCTTTCAAGGGGGGAGGGGGGTGTCAGGCAGAGTCTTACGTAATATTTTTTAACCTAATTTTCAATAAATACAAATTCTATCATTAATGTTCCAGAAAAGTTGTTTTAGTTTAAATTTCCCGAAACCGAGTTAAATGAATTATATAAACCTTTAAAAGAATTTTAATAACTGAAAAAATTCAATGTAAAATATATTACGTAAGGAGGGGGTTGCAATATCAAATCTTACGAATTCTTATACTGGGGGAGGGAGGGGGTAAGAAATCGCCAAAATTACCCTTACGTAATTCAAGGACGACCCCTAACATCGGCTGAACGTGGAAGATTAGTGACCGTGTGTGTGGCTGTTAATGCTCAAGGAGGCCATATATCGCCATTTTTTGTTTTTCCTCTTAAGGGGGTAGACACGGGTAATGCAGCGCGCTGTAATACCCACATAATGTGCCCGAAACATGGGTTTGGGGGGATACGTTTTTCGTCCTTATATGAGCAGATTTTGGGCTGGGTGAGGTCTCAATCGAAAGAGGAAGGTTCGATGCAGCCCGCTCTGGTCATGGTTCGACAAGATTGTGTTGATATCTAATAATATGAGTGTTCAAAGTAGAGCAAAAGTCGACAAAATACACCCGCAGGAATCCAAGTATTTTTAGGTCACTAAAAGAGTTTTGTGGCTCAAACGATGACCAGAGCGGGCTGTCTCGAACCTTCCTCTTTCGAATGAGACCTCACCCAGCCTAAAATCTGTTCATATAAGGACGAAAAACGTATCCCCGTGATTGCATTCCCAAATACGAGTTCCGCCATATTGGCGATAATACAGAGCAAGTCACGTGACAAATTTAGTTGAGCTAGTGGACACGAGATGGCGCCTACTCGGGAGGACTGCCAACGTGGAATCATAGCAAAACTGAAGCGTTAGCTGGATACACAAGCCACAGTAAAAGCGTGATGCAGTCAATGCATGCATTTTCGGACGACTTTAGGTTAGGTTATATGCATTTTAGGTATACATTGACTAGGAACTGCTGGGAATTGTCTACATTTACTAAATTCACGCTTTTACTGTAACACATACATCACCGCTGCCGAATATATGTTATAATTATATGACCACATTATTTCAAATAAAAAAAGAGATTGGAATTTTTTAATAACACTGGAAGTAGTGATTTACTGATATCATATTTTCAGAAAATATAATTATTGCATTTATTATTATTCTTCCGACTATTGTATATAACATATAACAAGGAAAAGTCTCCAAACCGGTCAACAGTTGACTCCTTGATTTTTTTCGTAATTCTTTACGCTCCTATGCAGAGATGGGCATTATTTAATTAAAAGAATATACTTCCGAATGGTCCCAGTGGTCGATCGACACGAGGTTTGGGGGAGGGTGTGTGTACCCTAAATCTAAAATTCTATTTAGCTTCGGGTATTTATTAGTTTCCTTTGTTTATTCGAAGGCCTTTCATCTTTGGCTTCGAATAATTTTTCATCTTTCATTATATCTTTATCCTAAGGTCGTATTCAAATATATTGGCCGGTCGATTCGTTTTCGCGAACAGCGATCGAGGAGAAATCAGCTATCACCATCTGACGATCGTGGATTTGTCAGTTGGAGTTCCCTAGCCACCGAAGGGTATGGTGGGGTAACGGGAATGCTGCTCGGCCCCGTCTGAACGTAGACGTGTGGCTGTTATTTATTCTTATTGTCAGCGTAGTACATATGTAGTTGTGTGCGTCACGAATTAATGCGTAGACCAATACGAGATGAAGCTATCGAAAAAGAATCAATGTTCTGACCAATAAAGCTCCTGAATTTTTTCAGAGCTAAGGCCTAAGGCACACCTATTCTGATGCGTGTATTTCTACGCTTCAGCTCGGTTTGGCCTATACATGACAGAAGCTTGGCGCTATCCCCACCACTTCTGGCTCACTCGTGTTCTGCGATGACGAGAGAATACGCGTTACGAATAGGAGTGTGCGGATCGTCCCGCGGCTCGGATTCTCGGCCCTCGGGACGGGTCGGAAAATTTCGGGCGGGATCGGGCGGGGTCCCGATACTTTCGTATTGCTCGAGATCCCGACGGTTTCGGGATCCCGAGACTCGATTCGGGCTACAAGCATGACCGCCATGAGCGGGCAATTTGATTTCAGGTCGGTTTGGCAAAACTCGGACACGATCGGCTCGAAAGCCAGCTATTACGAGCGGACCGAGACGGAAAGAATTATGTATATCATTTATATCGATACCAGAGTGATAAGTTTTTACCTTTCTGTCTCCTGTTGAATCATAATTTGTATCTTATTATTTATTTACATATATATGTATATTCATTGCTACCAAATAGTCTGTGAATACTGAATACGTCCATATACGTACTTAAATAAATACCATGTTCAGAACTTGGGAAGAAGACTATTTTTATATCGACAATATTTTAAAATCTGAATAAAATATACTTCATACTTAGTACTTTATGTAAAGGGAATATATAGGGTATTATCTTTTTCCGGATAGGTTCAGATTTAAAATAGAAAACGTACGAACTATAAGCATACAAAAAGGAATATTTCCTGGATGTTTCATAATAACAACAATATACAGGAGGCGAATATTTTATTATTTCAAATTAACGTGTAAGAAACATAATTTTTCTATGTTCTCAGGTAATAATTTTAATCTATTACTGGTAACGATATCGTCCGATCGCGTCCGAGTTTTGCCGAGCCGACCTGAAATCAAATTGTCCGCTCATGGCGGCTATGCTTGTAGCCCGAATCGAGTCTCGGGGTCCCGAAACTGTCGGGATCTCGAGCAATACGAAAGTATCGGGACCCCGCCCGATCCCGCCCGAAAGTTGCCGGCCCGTCCCGAGCCCGAAAAATCGGGTAACCGCACACCCCTAGTTACGAAACTCACCGGCCAATAAATCTGAATACGATCTTAGAAGTTCGAATAACCGACGAGAACCTTTGTGTCCCGAGCCGCGCGAGATCGTCGTGCTCGGCGATGTGTCATCGATTATAAAGAAACAGAATTTGTTTATTTTTCATCGTATCAATATGAAAGTGACACCATTGGATTCTTGGCATTCTCCCGGTTATATTGGCAGAAAATAATTTAAATCGGACTATTTTTAACAAAACGGGCTTTCACTTCTACAAACAAATTTTTCACGTAATTTCCTTAATTTTGGTCCGAATTATATCATTTTTGGGGCCAATTTGATCGAGAAAACATGAGGAATCGACTGACGTCACTTTCGCAAAGATCTGATTAGAAATGCAGAACTGCAGATTTGTCACTGCTTAGCGCGCAACATTGTATGGCCCCGCTGGTTTCGAGCGCCGAAGCCCACGAAACTCAGCGAGTCGCATGATTGCCAGCGAGAAGGCCAAGAGGGGACTTTCCATGGCGAAGGAAAATCAGCCTTCTACAGAACTCAAATCGAGAAAGACTTTGCTAACAAACTTTATATTCACGTCAAATAAATACTTGTAAAATTTAGACGACGAACTATTGTTGAATTTCGCCAGTTCTTACATATGCCCCACTGGGTTCGGAATTCCTGATCCCAGAGTTTCATGCATTTACCTATTGAAATGTTGCTTCAAGTCATCGGGCAATTGCATTGTTTCTTCTCGTACATATGTATATCTGTTCGCGAGTAGGTGTCATGAATGACGCGACTTTTGTTTCCCAAATAAATTCACTCCTATCAGGGCCCTCGCTCGAACCGCTTGACAAGGAGACCGCACGATGTGAACCGAGTGCGAGTGAAATAGCGCACCAGCGGTACACCCTCGGTCGACGGCGACTTGAGTCATCCAGTACTGAATACGAAATGTTCAAAATTTTTCATTACACCTTGATGAGAGTGTTACCATTCATGGATTGTTGGTGAGTCAAGACACGAAGCAATTCAGTCTATTTTTTCTTATGAATACATGATTAGAACACACTCTACGTGCAATAAAAATTCATCGAATTGCTCCATGTTTGATATAATTTTCATCGGGAAATCCTAAAAAATTCATCGGTAATACTTTCATCAATACTTATCAAAAACACGAACATTTTATTTTTCTGTACTGGGTATTTTATCTAGCTCGTCGGTTTTATTGTTCTCGGCTGTCAACGGGCGGTCTACTAGGACCCGAAGGTCCACGCTCGCAACGAGAAAGCAAAACAGTGGGGTGGGTAGGTCTTTCCCGATAAACTGAGCCCAAAGGCTTCTCAACAATTGAAACATTGGAAGACTGTACATATTCTTTCTGATGCTTTCGGCGATATGCGCAACCATTTGTATGCCCGGTTTCATGTCTAACAAGTCAGGCGATTTTGTTTGTGAGAGCCATATATAAAGACAGTCCTGTAACGTTCACTACATCTTCAATTATAAAACTGCAAATATGTTATTTTACACATGTGTCTCGCTGAGTTTCGTCGGCTTCGACGGTTGAAACCAGCGGGGCCATACAATGTTGCGCACTAAGCACTGATGAATCTGAAGTTTTGCAATTTCTAATCAGATCTTTGCGATCGTGGCGTCAATCGATTCCTTATACTTTCTCAATCAAATTGGCCCCAAAAATGATACAACTCAAACCATAATTAAGGAAATTACGTGAAAAATTTGTTTGCAGAATTGAAAGCCCGTTTCGTTAAAAATAGTCCGATTTAAATAATTTTTTCATAAAAAAAATGCGCAGGCTGGATGCGCGTGATTATTACGTGGCCCCTCCATAGACATATATAGACGGATCAGAAGATGGGACTATTGGCGTGGGGAAGGAAGGCTTGGAGGGGTAAAGGCATAGGTTTAGATACAGGCACGTCGGATAGCTTCGGATGCATTCGGCATGCATAACCACAGCGTTATCCGATTTACTCGTATCGCTCCCCTTACCGCGAACCTTGCCACCCCCCTCAGCTTACGCTCCGCCGTCTATATATGTCTATGGTCCCCTACTCGAAGTGACAGAAAATATAACCTATGTATACGCTATATGACAATAAATGTTGAGCGGCTATTTCGTTCTTTTGCGTTACATTTGTGAACTTTTTATCATCCTTCCGAAACATTATTATTACGTCGCAACAGTATCTTTAGGAAATCGGGTCTAGCATATAGGTTATATTTTCTGTCACTTCGAGGACAGAAAATCCAGTCCTCCAAGTGACAGAGAATATAACCTATATGCTATACCCGATTTCCTAAAGAAACTGTTGCGGCGTAATAATAATGTTTCGGAAGGATGATGAAAAGTTCACAAATGTAGCGTAATACAACGAAATAGCCGCTAAATATTTATTGTCTTATAGCATATACATAGGTTATATTTTCTGTCACTTCGAGGAGGAACCACATAATAATCACGCGTTGGATTCAACATCAAACACAATTTTATATATGTTTGTTCATAACTGCTTTCTGCATAGGATGTGTATTTCATGTTCTGTTTCAGTGTTTTGCTAATTAAAAAATGTCTATCCTAACAAACTTCATTTTCTGGGGACATGCCCTCATCTATTTTTCCTTTTCACTTATAATTCCTTACTGCCAACGTAGAATATTGTAGCATAAGCACATTTCAAGTAATTAAAATGTACAATGAATTTTCTACGTTTGCAGTACCAGCCGACTTTCCGTTTAAATTTTTATAAGTACAACGCAACAGCTGAGAATTTATTTCCTTATTCAGAATAGAATACGGAAATAGCAAACAGCTCCCTCTCGCGTTTACCGGGCAATCGTCGATCTATCGGTATTACCATTTCTGTGCAGAAAAAACCTGCTGTAATACCGACCTGCCGAATCGGCCAGACCACGTGACGTGTCTACCCCCTTAAGAGGTATCAGAATCATATATTATTCGCGATGGCCCAGTTGGATCTGCAGGTGCGAGTAATGGAAGTGTTTAGATGCAAGAAGGAGAATTTCTGCTTTTTTGGAACATTTCAAGAAACAAGCAAAATCGTCGCTTGAACAGAAATGTCTATTCTTACTGGATGATCATGAGTCCTATTTATCGATAAAATCCTTTGATTTTTGTAAGAAGAATGGAATTGTCCTGTTATCGTTCCCTCCACACTGCGCGCATAAATTACAACCTCTTGATCGTGCGGTGTTCGGACCTTTTAAAAAAATGATTAATACTGCCTCTGATAATTGGATGCTTACTAATCCCGGTAAAACGATGACATGTCACCATATTCCAAGTATATTAAAAGTGGACTTTCCTCTTGCAATCACTAGCACTAATGCCATAGCGGAATTTAAATGTGCTGGAATAAGTCCATTCAATAAAAATATATTTACACCAGGCGACATCGCACCTTCCACTGTGACTGATCGACCAGTCCCACCTTGTGACGATACCAGGATAGTCCAAAATTCAACACACTTTGGAGAAGAAAGTTCTCCTCAAAACATCGAAATAGAATTTGAAGATAATACAGAAGAAGCTCGGTTTAACCCTATACCCAGCAATGCTGAACCAAGACCAAGTACTACCTTAGAAGCACATGTTTTTTTCACCCGAAGAAGTTAGACCTTTTCCACGAGCTGGTCCGGCATTGCAAACAAATAGGGGACGTAAGCAGCGGAAGACTGCGATTCTGACAGATACTCCAGAAAAAATGGCAATTGAAAAGGAATACGAGAATAGAAAAAATGTAAAGAAAGCAATTTTAACATCCACGAAAGGAAAAGGTAAAGGCAAGAAAATGATGAAGAAACAGGGCAAGCAAAATAGCACACAGCATAACAATTCTCCAGATGACAATGACTGTATATGTCTGGTTTGCCTGGACCCTTTCAGTGAAAGCTGTCCACGAGAAAAGTGGATCCAGTGTTTAAATTGTAAGGGCTGGTCTCATGAAAACTGCACTAAGGGTGATGTTCACTATGTATGTTACAATTGTATTTTGAAGTAGGTACCTACAATTAAATATCTATCATTAAGCGGGGATTCTCATGTAACAGCCCCAAAAGTAACTGATATTTGATTTTTTTTTTTTTAAATATTGTTAGTATTGGATTAAACTCTTTTGAGATATAAGGGGTTATCTTTAAACTTGCAAAAAAAAAACATAAATATTAGTTACTTTTGGGGCCGTTACACGAGATTCCATATTAAATCAAATACAAAGAAACACACAGAAACATTTCAAAGAAATGTTTGAAGCTGGTTATGCTTTTTTATCGTTACCTACTTAAAATATATTTATTTAAAATATATTATAATAAAAAATCCTATTTTGCTTTGAAAGAAGTCTTTTTACTTAATTCTCCTCAAAATCATTAGTGTTACTTTCGTCCCCACGGTATGTTACTTTCGTCCTACCCCTGCAGGACAAAAGTAACAATGACAGTCACTGCGGAAAATTACCATAACTCATTGACTACTTATCATGGTAGGCTGAATTTGTGGTCAAATGATAGACCAAGAAACACACTATCTTAAGGCATAGTTTTCGTTTTTACATCTGTAAGAAGTAATTGGCAGCTAGGCCAAATGTAAAAAGTGTTACGTTTGTCCCCGCTCGCCCCTACTCTAGTGTAACTGCCCGTTTTTCAACGCCATCTTCGGGAATTTATTTAACAAAAACTATAATTTTATGCTATCTGGCGTTTGGCCTGCATATTATGATATGTTTGAAGTAATACTCATAATCAGAATTTGTTTGAAATTTTTTCTCTCATATATACATAGATAGAGTCGGCATCGCAAACGTCTTCAAAAAAATTCTTTTCCGACGGGCGTTGATGTGGGAACTGTTCTATGTAGTCATCCAACATGGAAAAACTAAGGTTTATTTTCTTTATTATGTTTGTCGTTATGGTTGGAACCGCAGAGGTCCCCTAATAATAAAAATTTGCAGAATGACAGCATTTTGAAAAAAATGTTCGATTTTTGCTTATAAATTTAGCTGTTTTCGTTCTGCAGAATTAATTTTATACAAGATAAAAACTCGTCCGGGGTTCCAACCATAGCGACAAACATAATAAAGAAAATGAACCTTGTTTTTTCCATTTAGGATGACTAGAATAGTTCCCACACCAACGCCCGTCGGAAAAGAATTTTTTTTAAGAAGCTTGGGCCACCGACTATATGTGCGATAAAAAAGTTAAAAAAAAATCTGAGCATTACTTCAAACGTACATTAATATGCAGGCAAAACGCCAGATAGTATAAACTTATAGTTTTTGATAAATAAATTCCCGAAGATGGCGTTGAAAAACAGGCAATTGCGCTAGAGTAGGCGAGAACGGGGCTGGTAGGCTAGTTTTTCAGTTTTTGATTTTTAATAAATTATGTGTGCGAAATATCATTAAACCCGTTAGTATACTTGATAGGGCATACATTTGGCTATCTAATTAAATTATTAATGTTGACTCAATGTGACAACAATTAAGGTATTTTAATGTTTTTCTAACACCTTCCATACTGGTCAACCAGCCGCATGATCGGGGTAGGTTGATTTACAGTATATGGGGTACGTTGACTATAGGTACAATCAGTTAAGAAAATGTTATTAGTAACTTATCTCAGTGGTAATAAAATAACACATTGTCACAAGAGTTGTTCCATTATAAAATATGAATTTCTTTCTTTTATATTTTAATAATAAACTGAAAAATTTTTCACCTGTCGCATTAATTATAATGTATTTATAACATAGTGTTATCCCCACATCCCCTTAACGAAAGGGGGTAGAGGTCTGATATGTCTCTTAGTATTTTTTTAGGCAAAGAGCATTAATACTAAATTTAGTGCTGGGGCCGTTTTCCCTATGCTTACCCGGCTAGACCCTTTAAACAAAAAATAAAAATCGCTTTATGAATAACAAAATAACAATTTAAACCTTATTAGTCAACCAGCCCCGACCGATCCTTGTGACATCAATAATCTATATAACATTCAATTATTTATGTATAAACAAAAATACTATGTCAATAGGTCGTCTAATAAACAAACTTTAAATAAGTCCCTTAACATTTATTCTATTGTAACTCTATATAGATAGAGCGTGAAAAAATAAAATCTTTAAGAAAAAATATTTACTTACGTTGTCAATTTTTCGACAAACGCTGATATCTGTTAAAAAAACGTGCGATCGCGGGGTCGGACATAAATGCATGGTATAGTAGAAGTGACTTCTTTCTACAGGGAATCTTTCCGCAGTAGAGCATATGGCGGTTCAAAGTTATTAACAATTAGTCAACCTACCCCTTGAGACAACCAGCCCCGGTTTCCTCTACCCCCTTAACAACTATATTATTTTTTAAAGAGGCCCTGGAAGAATGAAAAAATACGTGATATTAGGTGAAACAAACAAAATAACCCTGCAAATATAGTCCCGCTCATTGCTTTTATTGGCTGTTGAGAACAAAATTTAATTATTCTTATAATTCCAACCTATATTTTTTATCAAAATAGTTTGTCAAATACCCTTACTCTACTACAGTTTATGCGTACTCATGTAGTTCTACAATTTCAGACCCACATGACCCATTGAAATACATTATGAATAGTAATTAGTAATTAGTAATTAAATTAAATTAAATGTTGCCCAACTCTGGCAGGGGGTAACTTGCTTTAACGGCCGCGATTTGAACGCGGTGAAAAGTCCGTGATAAATGCGACTTTTCCGTGCGCTCCGCGAAAATGAAATGAATTCATTAATGAAATTATGGCTAGCTCATTATGTAAAGTACGCAGCGGTTGTTCCCCTTCGAGTAAAGTTAACTGACGTGAAGCAAAAAATTGGCAACACTAATTTAACGAGGTGTTTTCATGAAGCTGAATCGAACGAGATTTTAGATTGGCCTGCTATTATATCTTGAATATCCTAGCGATTAATTTTTCATTGAGAACATCATGATATTTAATCTTACGGCTGTAAGCAACAGATTGAAAAAAAAAAGTTGAATGGCTTGCTTTGAATTATTAGAATGGGTGTCAAAGTACCTTGAATTATGTAAAAATTTGTATTAATTTTAAACTCACTACGAAAGTTATTCGAGGTATTCTTCATCTGGACTTTTGCACTTATCGTTGTATTAAAACCGTCATCGGGGTTTCCTCATTACATAATTTTTGTTTCGAACATATTTCTTAACTGTATTATTTTCTTAAAACTTTATAATTTTTCTTTGCTACATCAAAACTACCTAAGACGTGTAAATCATAATTAAAAATGTTTTTTTTTCAACTAGAACCTTAAGGGGGTTGACACGGGTAATGCAGCGCGCTGTAATACCCACATAATGTGCCCGAAACATGGGTTTGGGGGGATACGTTTTTCGTCCTTATATGAGCAGATTTTGGGCTGGGTGAGGTCTCAATCGAAAGAGGAAGGTTCGATGCAGCCCGCTCTGGTCATGGTTCGACAAGATTGTGTTGATATCTAATAATATGAGTGTTCAAAGTAGAGCAAAAGTCGACAAAATACACCCGCAGGAATCCAAGTATTTTTAGGTCACTAAAAGAGTTTTGTGGCTCAAACGATGACCAGAGCGGGCTGTCTCGAACCTTCCTCTTTCGAATGAGACCTCACCCAGCCTAAAATCTGTTCATATAAGGACGAAAAACGTATCCCCGTGATTGCATTCCCAAATACGAGTTCCGCCATATTGGCGATAATACAGAGCAAGTCACGTGACAAATTTAGTTGAGCTAGTGGACACGAGATGGCGCCTACTCGGGAGGACTGCCAACGTGGAATCATAGCAAAACTGAAGCGTTAGCTGGATACACAAGCCACAGTAAAAGCGTGATGCAGTCAATGCATGCATTTTCGGACGACTTTAGGTTAGGTTATATGCATTTTAGGTATACATTGACTAGGAACTGCTGGGAATTGTCTACATTTACTAAATTCACGCTTTTACTGTAACACATACATCACCGCTGCCGAATATATGTTATAATTATATGACCACATTATTTCAAATAAAAAAAGAGATTGGAATTTTTTAATAACACTGGAAGTAGTGATTTACTGATATCATATTTTCAGAAAATATAATTATTGCATTTATTATTATTCTTCCGACTATTGTATATAACATATAACAAGGAAAAGTCTCCAAACCGGTCAACAGTTGACTCCTTGATTTTTTTCGTAATTCTTTACGCTCCTATGCAGAGATGGGCATTATTTAATTAAAAGAATATACTTCCGAATGGTCCCAGTGGTCGATCGACACGAGGTTTGGGGGAGGGTGTGTGTACCCTAAATCTAAAATTCTATTTAGCTTCGGGTATTTATTAGTTTCCTTTGTTTATTCGAAGGCCTTTCATCTTTGGCTTCGAATAATTTTTCATCTTTCATTATATCTTTATCCTAAGGTCGTATTCAAATATATTGGCCGGTCGATTCGTTTTCGCGAACAGCGATCGAGGAGAAATCAGCTATCACCATCTGACGATCGTGGATTTGTCAGTTGGAGTTCCCTAGCCACCGAAGGGTATGGTGGGGTAACGGGAATGCTGCTCGGCCCCGTCTGAACGTAGACGTGTGGCTGTTATTTATTCTTATTGTCAGCGTAGTACATATGTAGTTGTGTGCGTCACGAAGTAATGCGTAGACCAATACGAGATGAAGCTATCGAAAAAGAATCAATGTTCTGACCAATAAAGCTCCTGAATTTTTTCAGAGCTAAGGCCTAAGGCACACCTATTCTGATGCGTGTATTTCTACGCTTCAGCTCGGTTTGGCCTATACATGACAGAAGCTTGGCGCTATCCCCACCACTTCTGGCTCACTCGTGTTCTGCGATGACGAGAGAATACGCGTTACGAATAGGAGTGTGCGGATCGTCCCGCGGCTCGGATTCTCGGCCCTCGGGACGGGTCGGAAAATTTCGGGCGGGATCGGGCGGGGTCCCGATACTTTCGTATTGCTCGAGATCCCGACGGTTTCGGGATCCCGAGACTCGATTCGGGCTACAAGCATGACCGCCATGAGCGGGCAATTTGATTTCAGGTCGGTTTGGCAAAACTCGGACACGATCGGCTCGAAAGCCAGCTATTACGAGCGGACCGAGACGGAAAGAATTATGTATATCATTTATATCGATACCAGAGTGATAAGTTTTTACCTTTCTGTCTCCTGTTGAATCATAATTTGTATCTTATTATTTATTTACATATATATGTATATTCATTGCTACCAAATAGTCTGTGAATACTGAATACGTCCATATACGTACTTAAATAAATACCATGTTCAGAACTTGGGAAGAAGACTATTTTTATATCGACAATATTTTAAAATCTGAATAAAATATACTTCATACTTAGTACTTTATGTAAAGGGAATATATAGGGTATTATCTTTTTCCGGATAGGTTCAGATTTAAAATAGAAAACGTACGAACTATAAGCATACAAAAAGGAATATTTCCTGGATGTTTCATAATAACAACAATATACAGGAGGCGAATATTTTATTATTTCAAATTAACGTGTAAGAAACATAATTTTTCTATGTTCTCAGGTAATAATTTTAATCTATTACTGGTAACGATATCGTCCGATCGCGTCCGAGTTTTGCCGAGCCGACCTGAAATCAAATTGTCCGCTCATGGCGGCTATGCTTGTAGCCCGAATCGAGTCTCGGGGTCCCGAAACTGTCGGGATCTCGAGCAATACGAAAGTATCGGGACCCCGCCCGATCCCGCCCGAAAGTTGCCGGCCCGTCCCGAGCCCGAAAAATCGGGTAACCGCACACCCCTAGTTACGAAACTCACCGGCCAATAAATCTGAATACGATCTTAGAAGTTCGAATAACCGACGAGAACCTTTGTGTCCCGAGCCGCGCGAGATCGTCGTGCTCGGCGATGTGTCATCGATTATAAAGAAACAGAATTTGTTTATTTTTCATCGTATCAATATGAAAGTGACACCATTGGATTCTTGGCATTCTCCCGGTTATATTGGCAGAAAATAATTTAAATCGGACTATTTTTAACAAAACGGGCTTTCACTTCTACAAACAAATTTTTCACGTAATTTCCTTAATTTTGGTCCGAATTATATCATTTTTGGGGCCAATTTGATCGAGAAAACATGAGGAATCGACTGACGTCACTTTCGCAAAGATCTGATTAGAAATGCAGAACTGCAGATTTGTCACTGCTTAGCGCGCAACATTGTATGGCCCCGCTGGTTTCGAGCGCCGAAGCCCACGAAACTCAGCAAGTCGCATGATTGCCAGCGAGAAGGCCAAGAGGGGACTTTCCATGGCGAAGGAAAATCAGCCTTCTACAGAACTCAAATCGAGAAAGACTTTGCTAACAAACTTTATATTCACGTCAAATAAATACTTGTAAAATTTAGACGACGAACTATTGTTGAATATCGCCAGTTCTTACATATGCCCCACTGGGTTCGGAATTCCTGATCCCAGAGTTTCATGCATTTACCTATTGAAATGTTGCTTCAAGTCATCGGGCAATTGCATTGTTTCTTCTCGTACATATGTATATCTGTTCGCGAGTAGGTGTCATGAATGACGCGACTTTTATTTCCCAAATAAATTCACCCCTATCAGGGCCCTCGCTCGAACCGCTTGACAAGGAGACCGCACGATGTGAACCGAGTGCGAGTGAAATAGCGCACCAGCGGTACACCCTCGGTCGACGGCGACTTGAGTCATCCAGTACTGAATACGAAATGTTGAAAATTTCTCATTACACCTTGATGAGAGTGTTACCATTCATGGATTGTTGGTGAGTCAAAACACGAAGCAATTCAGTCTATTTTTTCTTATGAATACATGATTAGAACACACTCTACGTTGAATAAAAATTGATCGAATTGCTGCATGTTTGATATAATTTTCATCGGGAAATCCTAAAAAATTCATCGGTAATACTTTCATCAATACTTATCGAAAACACGAACATTTTATTTTTCTGTACTGGGTATTTTATCTAGCTCGTCGGTTTTATTGTTCTCGGCTGTCAACGGGCGGTCTACTAGGACCCGAAGGTCCACGCTCGCAACGAGAAAGCAAAACAGTGGGGTGGGTAGGTCTTTCCCGATAAACTGAGCCCAAAGGCTTCTCAACAATTGAAACATTGGAAGACTGTACATATTCTTTCTGATGCTTTCGGCGATATGCGCAACCATTTGTATGCCCGGTTTCATGTCTAACAAGTCAGGCGATTTTGTTTGTGAGAGCCATATATAAAGACAGTCCTGTAACGTTCACTACATCTTCAATTATAAAACTGCAAATATGTTATTTTACACATGTGTCTCGCTGAGTTTCGTCGGCTTCGACGCTTGAAACCAGCGGGGCCATACAATGTTGCGCACTAAGCACTGATGAATCTGAAGTTTTCCAATTTCTAATCAGATCTTTGCGATCGTGGCGTCAATCGATTCCTTATACTTTCTCAATCAAATTGGCCCCAAAAATGATACAACTCAAACCATAATTAAGGAAATTACGTGAAAAATTTGTTTGCAGAATTGAAAGCCCGTTTCGTTAAAAATAGTCCGATTTAAATAATTTTTCATAAAAAAAATGCGCAGGCTGGATGCGCGTGATTATTACATGGCCCCCTCCATAGACATATATAGACGGATCAGAAGATGGGACTATCGGCGTGGGGAAGGAAGGCTTGGAGGGGTAAAGGCATAGGTTCAGATACAGGCGCGTCGGTTAGCTTCGGATGCATTCGGCATGCATAACCACAGCGTTATCCGATTTACTCGTATCGCTCCCCTTACCGCGAACCTTGCCACCCCCCTCAGCTTACGCTCCTCCGTCTATATATGTCTATGGTCCCCTCCTCGAAGTGACAGAAAATATAACCTATGTATACGCTATATGACAATAAATGTTGAGCGGCTATTTCGTTCTTTTGCGCTACATTTGTGAACATTTTATCATCCTTCCGAAACATTATTATTACGTCGCAACAGTATCTTTAGGAAATCGGGTCTAGCATATAGGATATATTTTCTGTCACTTCGAGGACAGAAAATCCGGTCCTCCAAGTGACAGAGAATATAACCTATATGCTATACCCGATTTCCTAAAGATACTGTTGCGGCGTAATAATAATGTTTCGGAAGGATGATGAAAAGTTCACAAATGTAGCGTAATACAACGAAATAGCCGCTAAATATTTATTGTGTTATAGCATATACATAGGTTATATTTTCTGTCACTTCGAGGAGGGACCACATAATAATCACGCGTTGGATTCAACATCAAACACAATTTTATATATGTTTGTTCATAACTGCTTTCTGCATAGGATGTGTATTTCATGTTCTGTTTCAGTGTTTTGCTAATTAAAAAATGTCTATCCTAACAAACTTCATTTTCTGGGGACATGCCCTCATCTATTTTTCCTTTTCACTTATAATTCCTTACTGCCAACGTAGAATATTGTAGCATAAGCACATTTCAAGTAATTAAAATGTACAATGAATTTTCTACGTTTGCAGTACCAGCCGACTTTCCGTTTAAATTTTTATAAGTACAACGCAACAGCTGAGAATTTATTTCCTTATTCAGAATAGAATACGGAAATAGCAAACAGCTCCCTCTCGCGTTTACCGGGCAATCGTCGATCTATCGGTATTACCATTTCTGTGCAGAAAAAACCTGCTGTAATACCGACCTGCCGAATCGGCCAGACCACGTGACGTGTCTACCCCCTTAAGGGATGGATGAAGGTATAAGCGGTTGCAATTAATTTCTATAAGATTGTAATATGCCGACGGGCAAAATATCGATTTAACGCAACCTATCATCTGTAACTATTCATATCATAAATAAATAGGTAACTATTCATAACTCATGGCTTGAGTTAATTAAAATTCTAGGATTAACAAACAAATTACCACCACGTTGGTCTTATTGTAGTATTGTCATGAGAGCTGTTCTGTTAGAGTAGGGCTACTGATACGTGGATATAGCTAGGTGTACAATATAATATTGAGACTTACATAGACATAGTGATGTGTAATGGACATACATATAGCAATATCTGTGCACTTGCCACAAGAGGATATTTCGACCAACCCTGATCTCTCAAGTAGGTACTCACTCAACCATCGATTCCAATATGCACATATATATGTAGGTACCTGCTTCGTTCTATTTACCTACCTCCTAACATCTCCGCGTTTAAGGATGTATCGGACGTACAATATCAGACAAAAGTATATGAAATTTGAAATACTTGAATATCTACGTCTTACGCATAGTAAATCTAGATGTAAGGAATTCGAACGACAGTTGGAGACTTATTTTTAATCCTAGAAAGGTATTTTTCACATTACGAATGCTTACTCAAGCATTATTTGCTAAACTTTTGGCAGTGAAAATGCCCAGAATTCACAATTTTCTCAAGTTATAATTTATTTCTTTAAAACGGTGTAGTGAAAACAATTGAAACTCGGCAGATATTTTCATCTACCCATATACTGCATGTACAAAAAAAAAATGAAAACATTGGCACTATTTCTTCAACATTTTTTCAGATGGTTTATCCGTCAAGATCGTCTCTTTCCATAAGAGTACGTGTAAAATCAGTGAAGATTAAAATCGTTATAACTCAGTAACCGTTTAGTGAATTCGTTTAAAATTTTTGGAGCACACCAGGAAGATTAAAAAGAACAATCTCACAAATTTTCATCAACTTGGCACTATTTTGAAAATAGGTCCAATACATCCTTAAAGCAGGTCTGCTACGCAAAAGCCTATCTTCTACCTTTCAACTTCTAACTCTTCCTACTCGGCACAAGGAGAAAGTGAACTACCGGTTCGTATAACAAGATGTTTATTTTAACTAACTGTAAGTTCAAAAGTATTACATATGTGACTTGTAGAACTCGACATAAGTACACATATGACTTTGGCTTTGAAAATAGAAATACTGGAACTAAGGAAATACAGTGGGATTTTTAGAGTTTAAAAAATAGCAGAGGGGGTATTCTATCGAATAGGGCGAGATTTCGAAAGAATGAGAGATAGACTAGAATAATGTATGATAAAGATGAGTGCAGCAGTATTTGTGGCTATGGGCGACACATCGCGTGTTCTGATTGCGGAGAAAGTAGAATAGGTAAAAGGTGAGTATATTATAAATGCCGTAAAAGTAGCAAAGGATAAAGTTGATCAGACCCTCCAGTATCATGCCAATAAATCAAAATCTTAGGGATGTATTCAGGATACTTTCTGAACATTAGTACATAGCTACATACTGTAGCTAGCAGAGATAAAGTGATTAATTTGCGACTCACTCAAGTGGTGTGTAAAGTTATTGTATCCTTGGGGCAGGAACCACCAAATGAGTTCTTTATCGCTCATTAAAAGGTTTTTCTTATTAGGTCACATTTTTACACACCCCAACGCCTCAAAGTAGGTACTAATATCTAGAAAATATGCTGAATACACTGCCCAACAAAATTGAACATTTTTTCTGTTCTGTAACATTCAATAGCCGTTTCTTATAGATTTTTGTGGGTTGCAAACGGATCCGCAAACCGTTTATCGCCACCATCCCCGGTTTTCGAGAAATTCGATTTTAAAAAAAAAATGCAAATTTTCAACTTTGAGCATCTTTTGTGTTCAAACAGTAATAGTTATTCGGTTGCTTGTGCCGTCAAATTATTCTATGAACACTCGCGAACACAACGATATAAGATATTATTGAAGTATAAACATTTAAATATCTTTAAACGACGATCAAAGAAAAAGGACATCCGAAATACACCAATTTTTGCAGATATCTTTCTTTATATTTCAATAACTAAGGGTCTAGACTCTAGGAGAAAATTTGACTACTCCGCGCGATACAGCAAACATTTTTCCTTCGGAAACCATCGACAGAAGTGGGAAAACACCTTTTGTTTTCAATACAGATACGAAAGAGTTTGGCAAAGCGTGAGGCGCGGACAGTGGTAGTCAATGGCGGTGGGTCCACTGCCGCTCAGTGTCACAGAATCGCGTAACGCGCGTGAATACCACTGTCGGCGCCGCATGTTTTGCCAAACTCCTTCGTTTCTGTATTGAAAACCAAAGGTGTTTTACCACTTCTGTTGATGGTTTCCTGAGGAAAAATATTTGCTGCATCGCGTGGAGTAGTCAGAATTTTTCCTAGACCCTTAGTTTTTGAAATATATAGAAAGATATCTGCAAAAATTTGTGTATTTCGGGTGTGCTTTTCCCTCTGATCGTTGTTTAAACATATTTAACTGTTCATAATACAATAATAACTTATATAGTTGTGTTCGTGAGGATTCATAGAATAATTTGACGGAACACGCAACCGAATAATTATTACTATTTGAACACACAACATATTCAAAATTGAAAATTTGCATTTTTTTTCATAATCGAATTTCTTGAAAACTGAGGGTGATGGCCACAAACGGTTTGCGGATTCGTTTTCAGCGCCCAAAAATCTATGAGAAACGGCTATTGAATGTTACAGATCAAAATGGGTGTTGGACAGTGATACCTATACCTACACCCGCACTTATAATTTGAGACAAAATACTCAAGGACTTCACTGACTTTGCACATGCTGATTTATGATATCACCGTACCTTTGCAAGATACATACTATATTTTAAGACCCTACACCATGTCTAGACTATATTTTCAAAAATATGTAAAACGTTAAAAAATGTTATTGGACGAATTCAAAACATTCTAGAGGGTCCACTGTTCGGTTTAATTTGACCTTCTTGTTCATAAAGGTGTTAAAGAGGTTTGAGGTCAACGAAGATTTTTTATCTTGTGTCTGCTTGGAGTATTATAGTGCACAAGGTAACGTATATAATGCGTCATTTAGTCTGCATTTCAGTTAAAGTAATTCAGTTCACTGTCACAATAGACTTGCAACACTAGAAGATAGGATACAAAGAATCATTGTAGCATGTGTCTCAATTATTATATTAGAGGAAATAGAACATAGACACAAACCACTTTTTACACGGCTCCAAATTGCAGCATAAGCGGTGGCCATTTTAAACATCTGTTAAATACCGTCTAGATATATAGGTATACAATACAGATTAATCGAGATATTTATGTTGACATGCTGAAATAACACATACAGGGTGTTTCCGAAATCATGATTCCTCATGCGAAAGTAAGTAAAAAAATATAGAATGAAATTTTTTCATATAAGGCTCCATTTTCTAGAAAATCGAATTTAAAGACTCGTTTAGTACACATACACTTGACTAATTGTAAGTATTGGGCAGAATACAGGAGTAAATATGAAACAAGTGCACGTGGCTTGGATCCTTGTCCAGAAAAAGAGTCGAAACTAAGGAATTACTTCTTTCAAATAGTTCTTTGAACCAATTCTTAATCCAGTGCACGTAAACTTGACGAATTTCGAAAACCGATTTTCTCGAAAACAAAGCTCCCTATGAAAACATTCAATTCTCTATTTTCAACTAAAGTACTATTCCATGAACAATCACCTCCTTTCTGGTTGCACCACGATTTCGAAAAGTCACATCATTGCACTATAATGTTAGCGCAGACTCACTGTCGGAGGGCTTCCGGGCGAGGCCCTTGTATAATTTTGTCAGTCCTATCCAAAGCTCTGTATAGATGTATGTTATTATAAAATAAATATAAAATATTTAAGTTAAATATTTAAGTTAAATAAATAAAATAAATATTATAAAATAAATAAGTTTCTGCCTTAACTATGCATTAGTGATTATTGGAAGGCAACCAGAGCAACCGTTACACTTGTAAATATTCAACATGTAATACTGCAGCAGACAAAATATATTGTGCCATTTTAGAAAAGCATCTTCATGTGCAGGAAAATAAATTGAGCCGAAAAGTGGGCCTTCTAAAACATTGCAATATTGTTTAACAACCTTTGGTAATATTTCCAATGTTTTTGAGAGTAATCAGTTATCACGTTTTAACTTTTAGGGGCGCGCCCTGAAGGATTACAAAAAAAGCGAATACTCCCGTTTAAAAAAATTATAATACAGAATGCATTGTTCTATAAGAATAAAGATGTTTTATAAATCTGTTATTAAGATGTAATATTTTATAAATCTGTTATTGTTAACACTGTTATATACACATGAAAATGTACGTAGTATAATTATAAAATATTACCTATACAGTATACGCCCCGGGTAGTATTGTGTTTGAGTTTACCCGATTAACACGAGACATATTCGATATCGCAGGAATCGACCGGGGCTCTCGACTACCGGAGCATCTCGCCTTCGCAGATATCTCACGCGTACCAGGGTGAAAGCTATAGCCTTATCCAGAGGCTTCAGCAACACACTCTACCAAAGACTTCTCGACTATGGAACTGATCGCAGGTTAACTCGTGCTAGATTATACATGTCCTAGAATCCAGTAGGTCTGGATGTGCGCAGTCCTTGCAAATTCGAGATAAGCAAGGAAAAACCTTCACGCTCGTGGACCTAGATGCAAATCCATGTACGTTGTCTTCGACTTTGTCTAGAGATGGTTAAGAGATCTTGCTTCTTTGAATAGTTGGAACCAACTGACTTTTGGCAAAAAGGAAGTATATAGTCCATTTATATCACTTTCGATACGCACTGCCGTCTAATAGCAGCTTTCTGTACACTGAGATTTGTTATCCATCATATGCATGTACTTACAAGACGTGACATTATAACTTAGCATCTAAAGAATTCCTTTAACTTTCATATTACAGAAAAATATCACTGGAAAGATACGTTTTGTTGAATGAAGTCTATTGGATAGTTCATTTTTGATGTGTCATATTTCTTAAGATTTCAACGTCACCTTGAACTTTTTTATACGGAACGTGGTATTTTCTACACTTAATCTTATAACTGATTCAAAGACAAATGGAATATGGGGAGGTTGAAAGGGAGCTTGAATTCGAATACTAAAAATGTATCGCTAATACCATTTGAAAGATGAATTGTTTCTCCATGGTAGAATTCGAAACCTACCCGATAAATACTAAATTACCATAGAAAACAAGGTCATTATCCTGAGGATTAGTTTTTATAAGATAGGTATCCTGGAAATGGAACGATGTTCATAGAAACCGTTGAAAACTTTCTTCACTCCTAATTATCATGTGCAGAGTCAGAGTTATAGTTAAATTAGATGCTTTGTTCTACAGCATTAGATTTAAATAATGATTCGGAAAACTCATATCCAATTAACAATTAACACACAGCCCTCGATAATCTAAAAAATTGATTGACGCTAGAGGTGATGTCCCTTTGCAAACTACAAATCATTGAAAAACGTAACGCTCCAATAGTTAAATGCAGCGAGAAGCAAACGTTTGACATCAGTTGCAGAGCAACCAATGCTTAAACGGAATTTAACACTGTTGACGAATTCTGGATTTGGCAACGGAGAAGATTTACGAGCGATAAAATTAGAGTGTCAATCTTGGGAGGATATTAGAAGGCCGAGCGAAGGTTGCCGAGAACAGGGAACAGAATTATTCAAGGTTTCAATCTTTAAATTTTCTTATATAAATTCTATGTTTATATCAATTGAAACATTACATAATTGTTATGAATTTTGTCAATTGAAATATCCAAGAAATTATCGAAACCCAAAGCAAAATTTAATACGATGAGGAATTTCAACCGATAACATTTATACAGGATGCTTTTAAACGCGGGCTCAAGGCTCACAAATTAAATACTAGGTCGGTGCAAAACTTCGTTCACTGCATTGAACCAAAGTTTTTAGTAGAAGGAAAACTATATTACATGTTTTTCTAATCGAAGTATTTTCCTTGGCCATCTATAACCTTTTGCCACTTTTCTAGTAAAAGTACAAGAGGGTGTAGTACAAAAAAGACATTTGCGAATACTTAACCAATACTAGACCAAGCGAATACTAGACCAAACGAACTTTTCCACCGATCTAATAGTACCCACTAACTAACATTAAGTAAAAAATGCTTAACGAACATAAGATGGCCCTGGTCGAGTTAAATTTGATTTTCCACGTAGGCAATGCCAGTAATATGCGTGCTATAAAATATGCTGTAAAATATAAAATGTGAGATATCTCATTATATTAACAATTATATTATATTTAATTCTGTAACGAGTCGAGGCTGAGGGCAATGAGATTGGCAGCTGCGACACCGAGGATCTGATATTGTTTTACGAAGTTTGTTAGTTGCGGACGGACCGGTACCTGGTTAACACCGGGAACCACTAGGAGGGTAAGTGTTCCCGGACGAACCGGTGGCTGCTTAACACCGGGAGCCACTAGGAAAAGTTAATTTAGCCTCGTGAGAGTATAGGTAATGCGATATACTTCGAGCGGTGAAAGTATATCGTTGTGGGATCGGCTCAACTGGAAATTCAAAGGTTGTCTTGGGCTTTCGAACGAAAATATGTCCAAAGCACATACAAATAGTATTAAATATATTAACTAAGATTCGCAGGACTTTACAATTGTTTAGTGTTTAACTAAATTCAGTTTCTAACGCACTGAGAAAATGCGTGGCCCTAAAAGAGGAAATAGTTTAAAAGAATGCCTAACAGCAGCTCTACATACTCGGCGTATGGTTCAATTGTATGCAGAGATGGGCATAAAATTATCTTCATAAAAATTTCAAATTCGAATAAAAGAGTAAAAGTTTATTCGTTCGTCGTCGAATAAAAAAAAAACCGAAGTATCTTTATTCGAATCGCCAGTTTATTCGACGGGAATTCATTCGACAAGGCAAAGATACTTCTCGGCTCCTTGTGTTTTAATGTTTTCCCCGTGAAAATGGTACCAAACCAGACATAATTCGGGCTATAATTAACGAAGTCACACGAAAAATTGATTTGCCGAATTTAAAGCCTACTTCGTTAAAAATTGTCCGATTTGCATAATATTTTGTCCTTTTAATCGGGAAAATGCCAGGAATCCATCGATATTACTTTCAGATCGATACGACGAAAAATGAAGAACTTTAATTTCTGTAAAATTGGTGACACGTGGCGGAACGACCGTAACAGGGGACCGCTGCCTCGCTCGCCTCAGGCCTTGAACGACCCAGGCGCCGCACAGTGTCGCGGCACGTGTTCAAAAAGCAAAAATTTGAGTTTTTAAATTTTGTATTTCATTTCATGGAATTGATAGTAAACAGTCCTCCGATATAAGAACATCATAACTTAGTAGCATAAATAACGGATTTAAGGTTAGTAAATACATTCAAAGTCGAATAACCAAACGCAAGCTTCCACAGACTACACATAGGAAATATTTACTCACTGTATTTTTGTTGTATTTATGTTTTATCTTTCTTTTTTTTTTGGAAAATAAGCAAAATATATCCTTTTTTCGTTTTATTAATTAAAAATTCTTGCATTCAAAGATATGGATACGTACTAGTGGCTGAAATTAATACCATTTTTGTCGGATCTTCTAAATTCTGGAGAGAATTAAAAAAAAAACGAAACATCGGTTCTTTCATTTTTTGACTATAATTAGTTCTTTTTATGCCCTTTAATTTGGTATAAATTTTATCTGCTTTTGAGTGCCCCCACATAAGAAAAAATACACATAATAAAACGAAAAAACTAGGCAAATCTGTGCTCGAATATTTATTTTTAAAAGACACTGAGTTTTGAATTCCTTCAGATTCAACTGATAGTGATGAAGATGTATAATAAGAATGAATAATTTAAAATTTCTTATCAATAGGAATTATTTAAAAAATTAATTTTATTTTTTTATAATTGTTTCATATGTTTGTTATTAATTTTGTGTTTAAATGTATTTAAAAATATATATATTTTATTTGATTTACTTTTATTATGTTCAAAAATATATTTTAATGAATTATTTTATGTGAAAAATTAATTTTTTGGCGTATAAATATGATTAACATATCAATTACGTGTAAATAACTGTATCTTAATGGAAATTTGATTTTTGATTTTTTTTCCTATATACTCGTTACACTGTGCGCCGGCCGAAATTATTCGACACCTTCGAATAAAGATACAACTAAAGTAGAAAAAGGTATTCGAACCTCAGAGTGGAAGACCTTCGAATAAAAAAAGTATCTTTGCCTCGTTGGATGAATTCCCGTCGAATAAACGTTTCATCCGTGACGCTTCGAATAAGATACTTTGGGGTCATTCGAACTTCGAATAACGGATAAAGATATAGTATCTTTTATTCGATTTGTTATTTGAATAATTTTTTTATCTAGATAATGCCCATCTCTGGTTGTATGTATAGGGGAGACCGGGGTTGGTAGGCCAGTTTTTCAGTTTTCGATTTTTAATAAATTATGTGGGCGAAATATCATTAAACCGGTTAGTATATTTGATAGGGCATACATTCGGCTATCTAATTAAATTATTAATGTTGACTGAATGTGACAATAATTAAGGTATTTTAATGTTTTTCTAACACCATCTATGCTGGTCAACCAGCCCCATGATCGGGGTTAGGTTGACTTACAGTATGGGGTAGGTTGACTATATGTAGGTACAATCAGTTAAGAAAATGTTATTAGTAACTTATCTCAGTGGTAATAAAATAACACAATGTCACAAGAGTTGTTTCATTATAAAATATTAATTTCTTTCTTTCATATTTTATTAATAAGTTGAAATAAATTTCAAATTAAACATTAAATATAATGTATTTATAACATAGTGTAAAGTTTAGGGTTGTTATCCCCATATCACCCTAACGAAAGGGGGTAGAGATTTGAATTGACTCTCAGTGTTTTTTTAGGCAAAAACTAAAATTGGTGCTGGGGCCATTTTCCCTATGCTTACCCGATTATACCCTTTAAACAAAAAATAAAAATCGCTTTATGAATAACAAGATAACAATTTAAACCTTATTAGTCAACCAGCCCCGACTGATCATTTTGACTTCAATAATCTATATAACCTTCAATTATTTATGTATAAACAAAAATACTATGTCAATAAATCGTTTAATAAACAAACTTTAAAATAGTCCTATAACATTTATTCTATTGCAACTATATAGAGCATGAAAAAATAAAATCTTCAAGAAAAAATATTTACTTACGTTGTTAATTTTTCGACAAACGCTGATAACTGTTAAAAAACGTGCGATTGCGGGGTTGACATAAATGCATGGCATAGTAGAAGTGACTTCTTTTTACATTGAATATTCCCGCCGTAGACCATATGTCGGTGCAAAGTTATTAACAATTAGTCAACCTACCCCTTGAGACAACCAACCCCGGTCTGCCCTACTCGGAGGGGAATGTAATCCGATCTTGTTAGCCTCTTTCGTCTAAACGCACTAGATTTCAAATGATCCCCAATTATTGAATATCAGCTTTTCGAGGAAAACCTCGATTTCACCACTGCGGGAACCGGTGACCCCGCCGGGTCACGTGAATTCCAGACACCCGAAAGGGTCGAAATGTCAACGGACAGTGTCTAAACTTTAAGAGTAAATAACACATTAATTTTCTACAAAATATTTATTATCTTAGTCAATAACACGAAATAAAGGGAATATCATAAATGGAAAGTAAATTATAACTAACTTGAAAGAAATACTGAAAAAATAAAACCGGAGAATGACATAAAACTCTATGACATAAAGCAACATAAATGCATTCTTAAAAGACATTTCACTTATTGTTAGATATCATCTAATTCAGATGATGATGAAGAAAAGATCTTCCTTCTCACTTTCTTTGCCGTAGTTTTCTGTTTCATTAGCCGTTCTATGATTTTTTCTGGGGCTTTTTCACCTGTTCAAGTATCCCACGTCACATACTGATCAAGTATCCCTCAATGCACTCGATTTGAAAAAGGTGAAAAACTAAACTTACCTTAAATATTTAGATCAATCAATAAATAGCATTAATAGACCAGAAATGGCTGTTTTTACTTAATATATTTTAAATCGTTGAAAATGCAACATTCAGTCGAAAAGGAGGAAGATCAAAGTGACCGAAATATTTACTTTTTGGCTGCAAATAAGATCGAAGCTACTACCTACATTATTCTATGCTCCCGAAAGAAAACTGCAACGTGAAGTGTTGCGATAATGCAAACGTTACCACGATAACGTGACAGCAGGCAAAAATTGCCAATATATTAATTAAAAAACTGACGTGATCATGTATCCCCGATGATCAACTATCCCACCTTTCCCTTAATATTAAGTCATAATTTTATAATATTATAAGAACACGATACTGTGAGTCTTGCTTCGTTCAGTGGAATGTGTCAGTGAAAGACAGACCAAGTGATCTCAAAAGAATACAGAAGCAGAAGACTTGGAATGCTCTTTGTAAACATCGAAGTAAAAATTTATAAAATGGTACTTTGTTTTTACCAAGTCACCAACCATATTACGTTTGAAAGGTTTATTTATGTTAGAACCGTAAAAATTCCAATGCGAGGATGAATCTATTCTATACAATAATACAAATTACGCATCTTCGCAGCTTAGTCTTCCTCTGAACTTTTTTTATCAAACTAATATTGCAACAATTTCCCTATTCACATTGGATAAACAAGGTATTTCGAAAAATTAAAACAAAATGATTCTATAAATTTATATAGGTAACCTGCAATTCTATTCAATTGAAATCAACTATAAAGAAAATTTGAATAATATCGGGATCACCTTGAAAGTATTACTTTTTCTAAAACAAACAGCTACTTGAAAAATGAATGCAGAATCCAATAAAAACTGTGTATTATGTGGATAATAATGTCTATCGGTAATTCGTGTGAAATTAAAAATCCATTAACAAGAAAATCGTGGTAAGTTTAGACATAAATTCGATCAATTCACATTCATTTAAAAAAATCATAACATTTCACACCATAAATGTGCAATATTATTTATATCACCACACACGATGTTCCATTAGGCATTTCTACCACTGATCGTGACGGCGGCCCAATTAAAAGATTTAAAAAATTAGAATTTATCACATTTTTGTATTCTTTACTACACACGAAATACGAAAATGTATATATCTCAAACTGAAAAATATATGGCTCATATATGCCACTTTTGTAACCACCAGTACATTACATGAATTTCGTTTTGCAGAGAAATATTCACATTCGTTTCGTTGAGGTCAGCAAAGTAGTGAACGGAATCATCAAATCATCGACTGTACTGTTAATTCGGACAGTTTTCTAAGCACTAATGATCCTGGATCTAGATCGAATATTGCAACGGAGAAGCCGCCGACCTATAGAGTGGATCCATGTGTAAACTAATTCGATTACGTCCCCGGATCGTCTAGAACGGTATTATGGGGCAGGACTAGGGCCGGGCGGCGGAATCTCGTTAGGATGCTCATCTCCCTATGGGGAATTGTTATCCTGCTACCCATCGGCCGGCTATTCCGAAATTTCGCGCTACGAAATGAACGACAGACGCAATTACGCTGACCAAAGAAGAATATCGCTGTTACGACCGCGTCGAACACATTCCTCTGGGATACACATAAGACTGCAATGTGGGTTCCCTGGATGGCCACAAGGATGCAATCGATAAAAAACGTTCATTCTCGTAACAAGAACCAGACTAACAACATGCACTTTGTGGCAGATAATGCTCTTTGTGATACGAGAATAATCTAGCTGAGAATTGTTGTTTTATTCGAAGAATTTTATCCACTGCAAGAGTATACAACGTGATTCCAGAAACTAGGTCAGGCTGTAGTTGTGCTCTAACAAGGGAACTTCGGTGACCCGAAAATTCCGATCTTTTTGAACTTTGCAGGTTTGTAGGAAACTTCAATGGAAGTATCAGGCAA
The DNA here is from genome assembly GCA_947577245.1 of Andrena bucephala. Classification (NCBI taxonomy): domain Eukaryota; kingdom Metazoa; phylum Arthropoda; class Insecta; order Hymenoptera; family Andrenidae; genus Andrena; species Andrena bucephala. Next base: position 64,665,007 of record OX387717.1, read on the forward strand.
TTTCCTTGTCTGCTACTTCTTGGTTCTTCGGGGTGAGAACACCTCTTAAATTGTAATGTTTGCTTTCCTATTTTCCTTTATGTATATGTATTGTAGGAGAAAAATAGTCGTTCCATCGGGTGCCTGCACCGGAAATCGATCCCGGGATCTTTCGCTTACCGAGCAATTGATTTATCCTCTAACGAGTCGTAATCCGAAAATTCAGAAAAGTATGCAACTTTGTGTGCAAGTAGAGTAGTTCATCCGTAAGATAACTCTAACTTTTGCTGGTGATTTCGTGCAACTTTTGGGGGTGAAATCACACCTTGAAAAGAATACCAACCTTTCTTTTTCGCGGAATACTCGAGAAGAGTAAAAGATATCGAAAAGAAGTTTAAACAAGGGTAACTTGAAAAATAAGGATTTTCGAGAATTATTTTCACCCAGTGTTGTAGATATAAAAAATAGATGCAACTTTTGTTCAAACTTTTTTTCGATAGCCCTCACCGTTCTCGAGATATTCCACGAAGAAAATTCCCCATTTTTGTCAAGGGGTAATTTCACCCTCTACAACCGCACTATGGCACCTAAAAAATAGTGTTGTCTTACGAATGAAGTACTCTGCTCGCACACAAAGTAGCATAATTTTCTAAATTTTCGGGTTGCCTAACTTCCCTTGTAAGCTACACATAGCCGACGACGGAACTTATTCTCCAAGGGAATTTTAAAATCTGAAACAATTCCCTGGTATGTACCTCGATAACAGAAATGCCTCTGATTTTTTTCAAAAATTTTCCTGCACTAGTATAGGAGAAATTCAGCAAAATCCTGATTTTCAATTTTTGCCCTTTACGAATTCGGTCTAGGGGCACATTTGGCCATCCACCTTTAGAATTCCAATAACAAGAAGCTTATTCATGCTATTCGAATTAATTGATCCGTGCTGAACACGAAATTAACTTTTCGTTGCACAGGGTCGTAAGAATTATAACAGCATGTTAAAATAGAATTGTTTCCAACAGAGTGTGTCATTACATTGGAATGTGCCGTCCGAGGGGCTTTAATTCCAAATCCGACGTCGTGTTAAATCGATTGTATGGATTAAACCACTTACCGATACAAGTTCCATCGGGGGTGGCCTCGTAACCTGGCAGGCAGGTGATCGACAAGCTGTCCAGTATCGGCTGATCCTTCTGCTCCATTGATTCAGCACATCGATAAGATCCTGGAGTATTAATGCAACCATAGCGGCACATTTCTGTTTGCAGGTCGGGTTGGACGCATTCGTCCACATCTACAACCAATAAGATCGTATTTCTTTTATTTAATGGTCTTCCCCTGTTTCGAATCGTCAAAATCGACTTTGTTACACTTTCTCAATAGGTATTAGGTTGCTGCATAAATTTTGTCCACCACTTCGTTTATATTATGGAGTTAATCCAAATACAATTATCAATGCTGATTTATATTGCGCACAACTTGAAAGAGTGTAGCAAGAACTCTAAGTTAAAAGACCATCTCAATTTGTTGCAAAAATGCGGGCATTTGAACATAGAAATCACCTTTACGATTGAATACATATGTCCGCCCTTTCGCGACAAATTGAAAAAAAAATCGGCTACGAGAAGGAATAGTTTTTTGTCTTGTGACGTCCCACTATTTTTCGCGCGGTATTACTTTAAAGTCTCCCTCATTAATCTCTACACAACTCCATCAAAATCCCACAATTCAACTCTTACCCCTTTTCCCCAGCCATCGAGCCATCTAGACGATGTATCTTAGCGGTTCCCATCTCGAGATGGTCAACTACGACCTCCCCTTCCCCTCTTAATTGGAGACCACGTCTCACTCCCTCTCTACGACCCTCCAAGTCAAAACCACACTCACCCCTTTCCAATCAAACCACCCAAAATCCATCAAATCAGTTGAGTATTCCCTTTTCAAAAGCCCAAGGAAAAACCCCGGAAGTCTTATTCTGTTAACAACAGGTTCTAATTATAGACACATATTTCGTACAAATAATAACCCCGGGAGTACTGCGGCAATTATTTCATACAAATAAAAACCCCGGAAGACTTATCGCGACGCTTTTCGTACACAAGTCATGGTGCATACATCGCACCCCTCACCCCTGACATTCAAAATAAATCACATAAATACAAGGGCCCGAGAGGCAGTAGCTCTCTTCTACGGAAACTCTCCCGCGAAGTATCACGTTCTTTTGAAATCTTAACAGTGTCATATATTCAAATAACTAAATTCAGTGATCTACGGCAACTACCGTAAGCAATTACTAATTAGCTATCTTTATACGGCACATCATCTCCATACATCTATATTCTTTTGTATTATTAACGCTTATTGCTTTCATATTATTTTGTATTATTAACACTTATTGTTTTCATATTATTTTCTGTTATTAACGCTTATTGCGGTATATTATTTTGTATTATTATTGCTTATTGCTTTTCATATTATTTTCATCGGTTTATATATTTCATGTCCATACACATATTCTATAATTTATAACCATTTATATAAATGTTATGTGCTAATGCTCATCGTCCAACGCATTGTTATAAACCAACCGCTATCGCTTTAATAGTGCATGGCCTATAAACCAGCTCCAAATTGAATAAACAGTTTCACTTTAAATTTCGCTTCGAGTTATTGTGTCTATCCTTTGGTTACGAAGGCTCCAAATCTAAACAGGCTACCGTAACAGCTGATTTCAGTTCGCGAACGCGAGAGTTCTTACAGTGTTTACAAACGTACTTTTGCATGGGCCGTGTGCAGCCATATGTCTAGACATATTTCGAGGAAATATTACGTGTGGCTTCTTATATTGATGCATCGGTAAATCCAATTACCAAGTCAGAACAAAAACCACAAGTGCTCTAACGGGTGACATGCCGGCGCGATTAACGTTTAAACCATCCCTGGTCGTACAGTGCTACGAATCTGACATTCGCGCCTGAACTCCTATTCACCCTCAGTGCTACGAATCTGGCATTCGCGCCTGAACTCCTATTCACCCTCAGTGCTATGAATCTGACATTCGCGCCTGAATCCCTAACCCCACATTGTCATTGTCCTAAAGACCTCCACCCGGGACGTGACAGTCTACTTTAAGAATAATTTTTCCTTCTTCGATTCAGATGAAAAACAGCGAAGATATGATGGTTACCGCAGACGCCTTTTCTGAAAAGCGGTTGTACGGAAACAGCTACCACGCAACTTCTTCACCGAATTTTTTAATGAAAATTTCACATTGTATAGACAAAGGTGTGACCTTTCTAATGTACTACATGTAATATAATCCGTCCTACTTTTTCGCTTCCTAAATGTATGTAGCCCCTTAAGAAATTTTATTCTATACTAGCATAAAGTATCCGGCGGTGCCCGGGTTATATATATATTTTTAGGCGAAGGTGAGGGTGTGTTTAAAAAGACTTCTTAGCGAGCACCCAGTGACCTAGGGGCTAAAGGAAACCTACGTACCAAATTTCATGGTCATAGGATCGGTGCTTTCAGAGAAATCGTGATGAGTCAGTGAGTGAGTATTTGGATTTTATATATATAGATTTTCATCTTATTTTAACCTGTAGAGTCACGGCCTAAAACTTAAAAGGATGACCATCAGTAGCCGAATACCCTGTATAGGGTGTCCCAGTTAACGTCTTACAACCTGTTTTGTCTGAGATTATTAAAAATAGCGATAATTTAATTTTTTGCTTGTACCTGTTCATTATGCACCGTCATATCACTACTGGCGGGGTACCGATACCGAACCTCCAGAGTGAAGAGAAGTGGAAGTGTCTTCCATCTTTTTAAATGGAATGATACATACAGTGACTCCCAAAAATATTTGGACACTATTGTATGGCTAACTTTATGACTTGATATTTTAATTATTTATAAAGCAACCGCATTGGTTATTTTTTTTCTAATAATAAGACATTTATTAATATTAAAAAAGATATATATTTTATTTGAAAAATTCACGTACATTGTATAATAATAATTGCTACAAGAAGTGATGTCACATTTTCGGGTCACAAAAATATTCGGACAATGTTGAATATAACTTTTTTCCAACTAAATTTGTAAGTAGATATTTCATTTTAATATTTTGTGGCAAAACTATTTTGCTTCAAAACATATTGTAATCTATTTGGCATATTATGTATAATTTTTTTAAATTATTCTGTCGTTATAGACGCCCATTCATTTTCGAGTCTTTGTTTTAATTCTTCATTCGAATGAATTGGTGTTTTGCGAATTTTCCTGTCTAAATCGTCCCATAAATTTTCGATAGGGTTCAGGTCCGGGAATTGCGGCGGGGGATGGAGAATTTTTGGGCATCTGTACAACAAGAATTGTTGCACAATTCGTGCTGTTTGCATGGGGTCATTATCTTGATAAAACTTAAAACTACTGCTAATCCCCATTTTTTTCTGCACTTTGAATTAAATTGTTCTTAAGTATATTTAAATAAACATTCTTGTCTATAATAGTATCAACAAACACTATGTTTCCAACGCCAAAACATGAAATGTTTTGGCCCAGACCATCACACTGCCTCCTCCGTGTTTCACCGTACCTCGCATATTGGTAAAATGGTAGGGTAGCCAGGAATAAACCGTTCATTAATGAGGTAAATAGGAGCAAGCGAATAAACTTTGCAAAGGAGTCAATTCCTATGGATAAATCGTAGTGGGAGAACGTGATATTTGTGGACAAAAGTAATTTTAACATCTACAATTCCGATGGAAGAACCATGGTGTGGAGGAAGCCAAACACAGAGTTCCAGTTTACCAATACACGAGGTACGGTGAAACACGGAGGAGACAGTGTGATGGGCTTGGGCTGCATTTCAAGGTGTAGCGTTGGAAACTTAATGTTTATTGACACTATTATGGGCAAGAATGTTTATTTAAATATATTAATTCAATGTGCAGAAAAATGGGGATTAGCAGTAGTTTTAAGTTTTATCAAGATAATGACACCAAGCATACAGCACGAATTGTGCAGGAATTCTTTTTGTACAGGTGCCCAAAAATTTTTCATTGCCCGCCACAATCCCCGAACCTGAACCCTATTGAAAAATTATGGGACGAAATAGATAGGAAAATTCGCAAAAACACCAATTCATTCGAATGAAGAATTAAAACATTGACTCGAAAATGCATGGACGTCTATAACGACAGAATATTTTTAAAAAATATACATAATATGCCAAATAGATTACAATATGTTTTAAAACAAAATAGTTTCGCCGCAAAATATTAAAATTAAATATCTACCTATAAATTTAGTTGGAAAAAATTTATATTCTACATTGTCCGAATATTTTTGTGACCCGAAAATGTGACATCATTTCCTGTTACAATTATTATTATACAATGTACGTGAATTTTTCAAATAAAATACATATCTTTTTTAACATTAATAAATGACTTATTATTAGAAAAATAACCAAGGCGGTTGCTTTATAAACAATTGAAATATCAAGTCATAAAGTTAGCCATACTCTAGTGTCCGAATATTTTTGGGAGTCACTGTACATAAATATTTGTATTTGAGAGTAGCTCTCTTCATTTCCAACAACATTTATCAGAAATATTTATGTATTTCATTTTATGCAATAGAAAGAATGACAAAAAATGATTTAGAAAGAAAACTTAAATGTGGTTTTGTGGCTCGAAAATGGCTTCATTAATTGTTCAAAGTATTGTTTGCTTACGTCCAAACATTTATCAACACTTTGTATAACATCACGGTGGAGAACCGACGGTGTATCTACACTCACAGAATTACATCGGTTAAACGGTGTCCATCGAACAACGGCTTCAAGAAACATGTAGGTAAGTAGTATGTAGTGCATACTACCCCATGTACATAGTAGCTCAGCTTGTAACTTCCGGGTACAGGCACACCCCTACTTAGTAGCAACGTGTTGCGAGGCGTGTATGGGACTCGATAGTATGCGCGTAACGTTTCCAAGTATAATCCATTTCCTGTTTTCTTAAATATCGCTCGCCACACGCAGTATTACCAAGAAAGGGGTTCCTGGGCAAACTATTCGTAGTCGACGGGGAACTGGGAACACGCCACGCATGCGCGTGATAACGCCGTGACGTCAAACCAATCAACGCCAAGATAGGTGTTGACGCCATGATGGGAAACAATGGGAAACGCACCGACGCCAGCGCTAAGCCAAGCCAAGTGACGCCAACGCGAAACCAAGCAACTGACACCACTAGTGATCCTCCAGGGAGTGATCGATATAACCGCAGCCATTTTTCAAGATTTGGAGCAAAACCGAAAATAAACATAACCTAACCGTTCACTCTATCTCTTTCTATCAGTATTTCTGTCTCTTTCTATCAGTTTTTCTGTCTCTGTCTATCAGTATCTCTGTCTCTTTCTATCAGTATTTCTGTCACTTTCTTTTTTACAGTTTCTTTCTCTGTCTACTTCCGCTTTTGCTCCAAATCGCAGCAACCAATCAGCGACGATATACGTTGTTCCGATCACTCTCTAGAGGATCACTAGACACCACCAACCAGCGTCGACAACCTATCTTCCGGCGACGCAGTGACTTCCAACTCGGCTGTGGCGTCGATTCGTTTCCCATCGGCTCCCATCTTGGCGTTGATTGGTTTGACTTCACGGCGTCATCACGCGCATGGGTAGCGGGATCCCAGTTCCCCCTCCACTACGAATATTTTGCCCAAGGACCACATTTCCCAGCAACACTGTATACACGCGGCCACACTATCTATACGCGTAACGATTTGAGCAATAGGTCCCTTTACACGTGCACTCAATCGTCGACGGGTGAACGGGACGCTCTTACTCGCACTCTTGTGTGCGGGTAGGGTTTCTTTCCACTGTGACGCCCTGATAAAGTACCACTGTTTGGAACTTTTTTGTCACAAAAAAATGTGTTTACTAAATTGAAGATTTTTCTATTTATTAATACGTGCTTTGGGAATACAATTCTTTTTTCATATTTTTTAATGCCTGCTTGCCCCCCAAGTAATGGGATGCAATATGCGCTGTAAAAAGAATACGCCTCGACTGCATGGTCGATTTTGGAGGAACCATGTATCTGGAGCGGTGGTATCATGGAGGATTGTAATCAATATGGCCCGAACTAGAATCACATATTTTCGTTGTTTTTTTCTTATCTTTTGCGCCGCAGAATGATTACAAAATTTAGCTAATTTACATTGTTCTACTTTGGACGTCCGCCATTTTGTTAATTCTTCATCAATCTAATTAATCCTAGTCCCTGCCATAGCGACAGTCATACTAACTACAAATCTGTTTGGTTTTTTGTTTCATTCACACGGTTTCTCCAAAATCAACAACGCCGTCGAGGCGTCTTTTATTTTACAGCGCATATTACACCCACTTATTTTGGTGCAAGCAAGAATTAAAAAAATGTAAAAAAAAATAATTTTGTATTCTCAAAGCATGATTTAATAAATAGAACAAACTTCAATTTATTAAACACATTCTTTTTGTAACAAAAAAACTTCCAAACAGCGGTACATTATCAGGGCGTCACAGTGGAAAGACCTCTTAAGGTGATGACCCGCGCGTCGTGGAATTTTTTACCCTCACTCTTGCGTGCGTGTAGAACGCGTATTCAGGTGTGTCACGTTGAAAAGTGTGGCGCGCAAGAATGTACCAAAACAAGCGCCACAATTTTGTCCGCATGCAAACCTCCACCCAAGAGTGTAACAAGCAGAAACATACCTACATGTAAAAACAAAAGCGACACTTTTACCCACAATTCTGCGTGGTGCATGGAGTTTCCTGCAGACCTGAAATTTCTGAACGGCACGTTGGCAGCCAAGTCTCTTGAGTCGACGCAGAAATGTGAGCCTGAACTCGCTGCCTAAGTAGTACGTTCTTGCGTGCACTAATGAGTGCGCTCTTTCCTCCACTCTTACATCGACACAAAAGTGTCATTTACACAGACATTTCTACCCGTTCACTTTACGACGTTTTTGCGTCCACGAACCACACCGTTTCTACTTCACTCAAGCCCCGACGTAGAAGTTTACATCGCACCACCACTTTTGCGTGCACACCGGCACGTGACACGCAATCGTCGACATATGAGCGTACGTGTAAAGGGGCCTATTAGTTAAAATCAACATAAAGGTACTGCTCACCCGCGCCGCGCGCCACCCCCATAATAAGGGGAAGCAACATTTGGAAATAATAGAAAAAGGTTATAGAAGCGTATGCACTTTTTAACCTCATTTCCGAGCTATAGGGTAAATCTGGAGCTGTCGGTACACCTAACATAAAATGGCAATAAAATTAACACTGATATTTATTTTATCAGAATAAACCTAATATGTTCAGGATTTTATGCTGATTCAGAAAAACTGGTCGATATTTGTTTTAAGACAATATTTGCTGAAAATCGGGTTGAAAAGTGAAGTCATGACATCTGACTATTTCTCCCGGCCCTCGGGAAAAATGGAACGCGTCGTTCGGAGAGATGGTCCGCCTTTTTTGGGCGTGATGAACCACATAATTATTCATGAAAAATAAAAAAGAAGGCAAAATTATTTATAACTAGCAGATTTATCGAAATTTTATTTGTTTACGCTAAACAAGTAAAGAATACATCAAACAAAAAATGAACTACCTACTGGCGATTAGCAAAGCAAATGAATACAAAAGAGAACAAATGAAATAAATGAACAAAAATAATAAAATAATAAAAAGTAAAAAATAATTTTAAAAAATCTCACAAAATATTGTAAATGTATCTGATAGAATAACAGTTTAGAAAGTGAGTCATCCCTCACCCACAATTTGAAAGTGAACCTTTTATACCAATCAACTGTACCACCTTTCCTTTCTACAGGGAGAGATGGTCCTCTCGTTAGCTTTGAAATGAAGGATTGAAATGGCCTAATGCACTTTCGCTGCATTGTCCCCCAATACCTTTACTATCATATTATCCAAAACATTAAACGAAAATTAACTTACAAGTGTATTTTAAATACGATTCTGTACACCACTGCTTGCTAAAAGAATATGTAACCTCAACTTACGTTTTGCAGCCTATAAATCGAGAAAACCACAGAAGGAAGCGAAATGACGCTATTCATTCAACTGTTTGGCTCCTAGAGAAATAATTTTGTGCTACACCTTAATGCGTTTTATTAAGTATAGAGTCTGAAATATAGCAACTGTACCAACTCCTCTGCCGTACCGACACTCCCGGATTTACCCTAAAAATTTCTGTGTTATAATAATTCTTTCGACAATCGAAGTTTGTACTCCGATCAGCTGTTTACAAATAATACTCGATGTTTTACATACCTACGAATGTTTAACTATGCTGTACATACTATCATAACGCTTTGTGAGTTATTTCAGTTCTATCTCTCGATAAATCAAATATTGCAAAATATGTGTTTACATGGTCTGCCTTGAAGTCTACACAAATATGTGTATGGCTTTTCATGCATGTTGCGTGCTTTGTGTATGAGCACGCTTTATTGTATTTAGCGACACCTGCTGCGATCTGCGTGTTTCCGCTTCATTATTCTGGAATGTTCTTTTCACTCGTGTACGCAGCGTGGCTGAGTAATGTACCTACCGCTTTTCTGCTTTTGCTTAATATTCAATCTGTACGCTTTTCTTATATAATTCATAGTGTGTAATGTTCGGTGGACTGCGTTTTCCTTTATTTAAAGTATATATAGGGTAAATCAACCAGTGAATGACCGAATTGTTGAATTTATGGACCATTGAAATTAATACTTGAATATATTTATGTATAACAACAAAACAACTGTTGAAATTGCATTTAAATTTATTTCTCTTGAAATTTCTATAAAAATAATTACTTATTCTTATCGTAATTTTAAAAAAAAAACGATTATAAAATGCAAAACGTGTAGAAGCCCAGTAAATGACCGCATACTTTTAATAAGAATTGTACTTATTAATGTTTGCTTAATACGCGTAACTAAAAATACGGGATATTAAAAGTGCAACTACACTCCATTTATAAACATGTAATATTTTTAAATTTATTATGGACATTTCTTTGCCTAATGGTCATACACTGGTATGCGGTCAAATTACTGGTTGGTGTACCTTAAACCTCGTTTCCTTTAACAGTCTGTTTTGATTATTTTTAAACGCCGAGTCTATTCCTGAATTTGAAGAGGTCCCACACATTATGAGATACCCATATATACAGTAATTGTGTCCTAATTTTGATGCGCTACTGTAAATTGCTGTACGCGTAATACCATCGAAACTCGAAACTTTTATCTTCGAGTCAGCAATTTCCACTCTTCGCTTCCTAATATATCCAACAATTCAATATTTTCTACATTCCCTTCCGAATAGATTATTATAATTTCGTCGTATTTCTGATAGGAAAATAAATAAGCAGGGCAGAAATTCTATTACCTTGGCAAGTCTTCCAATCGTCCTCCAGGATGAAACCGTCAGGACAGAGACAAAATACACGGCCCATCGTGGAAAGGCAGGTGTGAGAGCATCCAGCGTTGTTGACGCTGCACGGTCCTGAGTTCTGGCATGTGTGGTTGTCGGCCGACAGTTCAGAGTCCTGCAGCCCGTCACAGGAACATTCGTAGCCGCCTATGGTATTCCGACACGTATCCTGACAAGGCCCGTGCCCGTTATTCAATAGACACTCGTTGATATCTAAACATCAAACATCAACACAGAGGAATAATTTAAAATATTTTAGACGTATCTTTCGCAATATATTTTAAACGTTTAAGGGGGAATCCTATTTTATGGAATAACAACATATAAAAATTTAGGATTTTTTTATGTTTTTATGCATGCTTAAAGAAGTTGTAGTTTTGTTTAATTCATTTTTAATAATAAATATAGGAGTTAATGCACCACGCCGCGCAAAACACGTCGTTTGCTTGTTTGCATATTTACCTTCCAGGTAATCTGAAACACAAAAATGAAACGGTGTTTTATTTTGTACATATGTAGCTTCAATTTGATCTACCAGAATACCGCTAAGTTCTATACTTCTTTTGTTACATAAGAAAATTGGCGCAAAATTGGATTGTAAAAATTAAAGGTGCAGACCTTTCAATTTGAAAATTCTCCATACTGCTCAATAATTTTTTTTGTTTTCTGCTGGTTCATCAATTTCAAGCTACATTTGTATTAAATAAAACGCCGTTTCATTTTTCTGTTTCAGATTACCTGGTAGCTAAATATCTTGCACACCTGCGGCCGGCGAATTTTGCGCGGCGTGATAGGCAATCATGCATAACTACTATATTTGTGGTTAGCAATTAATAAATAAAAAAATGCAGCTTCCTCAAAAATGCATAAAAAAATGATCCAAATTTTAGATGACTCGAATTGCTGGTTTCTTAAAAAAAAATCCCAAATTTTGCTGTTTTTAGGACAAAGAATTGGATTCCCCTCATAAAGGAGTAAATCGGGTGTAAATAAATTTATGTAAACATGTTTAATGAGAGTATCAATTAATTAAGATTTTAAATTTTGGTATTCAATTTTTACTACACTATATTCTGGTTTATTTTGTTGCACTCCTAGTGATACTTCTAAAACCTCGATTTATATTATACACCAGGCATGGAACTAAAGTGAACGCAGCGGCCGTTTTTCGGAGGCAACGCCTCCTTTCTCCCGCCGCGCGTCTTGGCCCCCGCGGCGGGCCCAGGAGCTTCGAGCGCCTCAGACCCGTACCATATGAACCGCGCGTGGCGCATTGGGGCGACACCCGTATCAATAGATTTCCGCATCACCCATGGGGTACTATTATCGATGCGTTTTTTTTTGTCAGTGGTATCCCCTGTAGGCCTATTCCACTGTGTCACGCGATAAAAATGGATAGGAAAAACGCGTTTTACTATCAAAATTTTAAATACGTTTGGGAAAACTGAATTTTCGCGCACGTTTAGACGTGCTGGGCATATCTAAAATATCAACGGGGAGGCTGGTCGACGTTGTACGCCTCCCCGTTGATATTTTAGATATGCCCAGCACGTCTAAACGTGCGCGAAAATTCAGTTTTCCCAAACGTATTTAAAATTTTGATAGTAAAACGCGTTTTTCCTATCCATTTTTATCGCGTGACACAGTGGAATAGGCCTACAGGGGATACCACTGACAAAAAAAAACGCATCGATAATGGTACCCCATGGGTGATGCGGAAATCTATTGATACGGGTGTCGCCCCAATGCGCCACGCGCGGTTCATATGGTACGGGTCTGAGGCGCTCGAAGCTCCTGGGCCCGCCGCGGGGGCCAAGACGCGCGGCGGGAGAAAGGAGGCGTTGCCTCCGAAAAACGGCCGCTGCGTTCACTTTAGTTCCATGCCTGTTATACACTATACAGGATGTTCCATTTCAACACGCTGGATAGAAAAAATGCTTTTAAGGAGATACAGAAGATCGAGAGGAACATTATAAGATGCAGGTAGGATGTTGCTTACAACTTAGTTTGATTGTTTCTACAATACTATTTATATTACGGGCATAGGTAAGGTAAATGCCCCAATTAGCGACCCTGTAAGATCTACGCGCATGTTCTAACATATTTACATATTATAAATATTTATCGCAACTAATAGCCTAGGGTAGATGTCCCAATTACTGTCACCTTAAGATTATAACTGAACTGTGCATTTAATCATTTCACGTGTTGTTTAACCTAAAAATCGTCTCAGTTTGAAACATAATATTATTTAACATCTCTTTCATTAAAAAAAAAATAGTTTTGTGAATTAAATATGAAGAATTTATTAATAATTAATTAAAATTCGCGAGCGATCCTAGTGTACCTATAACTGTCTCCTCAAAAATCGTCTTGTCCATATGACTGCCACCCAATAACTGTCGGTTCTAATAACCGTGACCAGATAACTGACGGTCCCTATTATTGACAATGAGACCCGATTACAGTCGGTCCTTTTTACTAAGACTCGATTACTGCCAGTCCCTTTTACCGAGACCCGGTTAACTGCCGCAAATTTAAATTAAATTAATAGCCAGAATTATGAAACGCATATATATCTTATAGAAGTAGGTATCACACGAATAGGCATCACAGAATCACACGCTACACGTGGCTACACGATTTTGATTTTGAGGTTAGAAGTTGGAACTTTGAGAGATGGCAGTCATGCATACTTCGCGTTCTTTTGTCCCGAATACTGCCAACGGTAATAGGGACAAGCCCAAAAATTTTGTCCCTAATGATGTCATCGTTAATTATTATAATTTAACAATAAATATTATGTATTTTATTCGTTGTATCATTAAAGTAATTCTTATAGACCGAAATAATTCATGTCATGCAATAGATAGAGGTTGAATAGTAAAATTGCGGCCCCTTCTTTAGTATGATTTCGCCATCACTTCCTACTAACGTTGTCGCGTTTTTGACGCTCGAATGGCACTTTCATTTTACAATATTACTTTTTAAGCACTAGGTACATATGAGTACATATATTTGTTTTATATTTATGTAAATCAGAATTTCCGTTTAATAATAATATTTTTTGTATATTTTTTTATACGTTACGTTTTTATTACATAAAATAAATTAAGTGACAATAATTGGGACACTGTCAGTAATTGGGACATCTACCCTATCATATGGCTGGTTCTTTTCCAGTATGAAAAAGGCCCTTTTTTATGATGAAATTGTTCGAATATAATTATTAATAATAAATATAGTACACGTGTACCTACTTTTGACCTTCAATTCTCTCTTCGTCCCAAATAGTGACCTATTTCGGACCGTATCATTGACTCGTACATATTGCGTGCAATACCGTGTCATTGATCGGGACATGCAATCTAATGTCCCAACTACTAACTGTACACTGTACCTATTACTGTATTTTTCCGTTATATTTATAAAGATGTGTCGTTTTTGGTGTGCCATATGATTTGGTCACACTTTTAATGAGTGTTGTTGTAATGTAACTTTTGTTACGAATAGTTTTTCGTCGATTATACTCTTTACTAGACATCTTCACTTTTTGGGGTTACGATGCCAGCTGACATAACACGCAAGATGGAAATATGACATGGCATCTCATGGCACTAATAGGAATTCATACATTTTACAAGTTCCTATTATTGACCCCTATAATTATTATGAATTTAATAAAAAATTCGATGCAATTTTTGTAAATAATGAATTTTCAATTTTTTAAATAATGAATTTTCAATTATTTTAAATAATGAATTTTCAATTATTTTTGAACTTACGTGAATATATTTTTCTTGCATTAATATACTCAAGAAATACTTGATACTTAAAATTTTGCCGTTTTTAAGTTCAGTAACAAGAAACTACTTTTTCACGGATTTTTAGGTGACACACGTGAAAAAAATTTATTAATTACTTAATTATACGTTATGATATATATCAGCGAAACCATCAGCAAGATACCTACTTTGAATATTCACGAATCGAATTCAATACTTTTAACGCCCGTTCCGAACAGAAAAAAAATCATATTTAAATATAAAGGATAAAGTGTCAATAATTGGGACTGGGTCGCTAATTGGGACATTTAGCTTATACACTTTTATGCCATGCTGAAAGTTAGAAGAAATGAGACATCTGAATATTAGATATGTACTACGTCACGAACTGCATTGGTAGTTTGCAGGTAATAATCTGTTGGAGTAAACATAATGAATAATACTACTATAAATAATTCTTTAAATTAAAACAAGTCTTATTTTTAGTTTCAGTTTTTATACTTTCATTTATTATAAGCAACAAGTACCAATATCTTTTATAAATATCATTGTGAAACACCCATAGATATTACAAATTCACCTAATACAAATCTGAAAAAATTTAAATTCGAGAAGTGCCTCGACTAATCCCAGAAGTCAAAGTCGACAGGTATTATCCCCGCATTAAATTAAATTTTGATCTATCATTGACAAATTTACATACATACATTTACGCCACTTTCTATTCACTATTCTTGAAAATAAAGGTACTTAAAACGTGAACTCAATTTAATAAAAAAAAGTGAATATTGGAAATAATATGAAATTAATGTACAGAGAAAAGAATAATTAAATCAAACGTAACACGGCTGAATTTCTTATAATAAACATCAACAAAGTGGCGGACTCGTTCGCGATTGTGTTTACACTTGTTGCTTTTCGCGAGGAAACGAAGAGTTTGTATGGTCGACGATGTATGTATATTCCGGCGCAAATCACTCACCCGTGCATGTGAACCTCTCCTCGCCCAGTTTCATCCCCTTTGGGCACTCGCAACGAAACGACCCCGGTGTATTCACGCACTTATGCTCGCAACTACTCTTGTTATCCTCGCATTCGTTCACATCTGGATTTCAATGAATACGTGTGATTCACAGGATTTAGCTAAACTCCTCTGACACATCTGAATTTCTCACTTCATGCAACTGCGTAAACGGTCTATCATAAGAGTTTAATCGTTCGAAATTATCTCTTAAGGATGTAATGCAGCGCAGAACTTTCAAGAGATCGACTTTCTGGTTAAAAAACGTTTTTAACTACACTGAAGCTAAAATAATATTGTTACAGAGACGGAGCGTGTGAGACAGGTAGAAAAGGGGTTGGGATAAAGGATCAAGGCAATGGGATCTTCCGTATTATGCGATTAACGGTATGACTTATGACAATGTTTACGAAAAGGAAATTGAAGGAAAATAAATGTTGCAGAAATTCTGTAAACTATACTCAAATCTCTGATCTCGTTACTTTATATACATTTTCTGATCTGGATAATATGAATTTACAGAATCTAATAAATGGATCGACTTAAAATTTTGTGTACATATAACGAAAATGTTTGTTTATCGCAGAAACTAGAGACAACATAACATACATATAGGTATCTCAAATACAGTATGGATTTTTCAGCGTCGAAACTTTTTTTACGAAGTATCTTTTATGCTTTTACTTACATTCTTACAACCCTTTTTGACAACGTGTTGTAGCAATTTATATTTTTTAAATTATTATGTATTTTTATATGTATGAAAATTTTTATGTGTCTTAACTCTTCCTTGACACACTGGGTGTGAGCTACCCATAAACTGATTTTGACGCTTTGTACCTTCTATATGCAAAATAAATACCTTTTTTCCAAAGCCGGCTTACAAACTATTTTCTCTCTCAAAATATTATATCGGAACAACAACTCTGTAGATTTTTAGCTTCTAATATTGAAATTTGTAGAAGTTACAATTTTTTGAAGATTTTATTCGTGTTTTCTCGACACATGGTAATCTAGATTTTTTTTGCAAAAGCTGTGATAAAATGTCGGTCAAAAATCTATTGGAATGCATTCTAGAAACCTTGAAATTGACCCATGATTTTTTTCATAACGATTAGATTCTTTAGATGAGAATGGCAGTCGTTCAAAAATTGTTCTGGGTGTGAGCCAGCCAGGTATGTCAAAGTTGATCGAAAAAGGAGGTGTGTCAACGAAGAGTTAATAAAATATGCAAAAATGAAAGTTTAAAATTTCAAATTCATATCTTTAATAGCATTTAATGTATAAAATTTCAAAGATGCTCATACTTTTCGTGCTTCTACACTGTATTACACGCTTATTCCTCGTCCAATATATTAGTGATATTATTTTCAATGAAATATTGTAATACTTCTTTTCAGGGAGTTTGTAATTACGATAGCCACGGAATCTTCGCTAATGTCATTTACATGGAGACTTCGAACTTCGAAACGACAACATATTATCAAGGGCTATGTAAATGTAGCAAACCTCATTAATCCAAACTTTGTTCGTTCAACTCGTAGTACACGTTTCGCTGATCGTTAATTCAGGTCAACGAAAATTTCCCTTGAATTTTGTTTTTCATATTCTTGCCGTGGTGGCGGGGTGAAACTTAATTTTTCTTCACTTCGTTAACTTGAAATTTCATATAATTCAGACTGCTCGTTTTTTCGATCCATCTGGGTTTAACAAAATTTCACTGTGTTTCTATCTTGACGTGTCTCCGATATTCACGAAAACTACTTTTTCTGGATTTCGGTTATTCTGAAACTGGTTTATTTCAAGCTACTACTCCCTCTACCTTGATCGAATTAAACAATTTAAATACACTTTTGTTTTCGTATACTCTCAATGACAAAGTCTGATTACTGTTTATTATGTCTTGACTTCAATTTTTTTTATTGTTACATTGTTGCCATCCACATAAATGCAAGATTATTTCTTTCCTATTACAGTTACTTAAACCTCTCACTTCTACCAACGTTTAAGCGAACATTATGAAACTGACTTTTAAAAATTAATGATCTAAACTTCCAAAATTGCGAGACTTTCACGTACGGTTTACCTACAAGTAATTGGACACTGAGAAGAAGACGATTGCTCTCGTGGATTTCAATGGTAGAAAATAAAAAATTAACTAATGGTAGTGTTCTGGAGAAACGATGTGCAAAATTCTTCGAAACGTAAAAACACAAAGGAAGAAGTAAGTACAATTGGAACGCTCCTCAATTTTTGCCTTCTTTTTGTTCTGGAATTCACAAGCTAACTATCTTTGAAATAAAATTTTACAACTTCCTGTAACTTCTGCGAGAAACGGGCAGTGCTATGAACGTCAAAAAATGAAAAGGGAGGGGAGAATTTTCGCACGAAATCGTTCGTGTTTTAATTCTGGCAAGAAGAACTTGTCGATCGCAGAACACGGAAGCTGTCAATATTTCAACGAGTATCCTGTCGATATTTCATCTCGAGAAATTTATTTCTCCATCAGCTCAACGGCCCACCTTTCACGTAAAACAGGTATCGTTCGTGCATTTTAGGACATGCACTGATAGAAAAAATAAATGTTGTATCTATATCAATATATAAACTGTTGCCACACTGTTTACTGTTTTGACAATGATAAGATTACATCACAATGCAGATACCTCAATAATAAAAGCTAACAATAAGTACCCTCTTTAACGATCTCGTTCCTTGTTTTCACTAGTAGCTCCTACTTTCCCATTAAAAGCGATACAAAAATAATTGTACAACAATAAGTGTGCATACAATGTTGTAAAATTATTTATGGATATATGTACACATTATTATAATCGTCGTATTTAATAGAAGCAGTCTATCAAACTATACAAATATTCACTGATATTGACACGAAAAATGCAATTAAGGTATTAGTTTAATGAGAATGTTAGAAAATTGGTAAAACCTATTAGGAAGTCGATGAAGAGGACAAGCCGACAAGAGCTGGATGTAGGCTGCAATATAATTATCCGACTATTCATAGAAGGATAACAATCATTATTATTGGGAAACTGAAAGAGACAATGTTCTCTATAATTCATATCTGGCGTTACTTTTTGTACGTATTAATAATAAACCGTTCGCGAACAATTTACTCTTTACACGTTCGATACTGGATTCATTTAACACATATCAGCAGTCAATGATGAATACGAAACTCCGTTTTTAATTTACACAAATAGATAACATAATAAATAAAAATTAAAAACAAACTAAGAAATGTATAAAATGAAAAAAATAGATTCAAGCTGTTGGGGCGTTAAAAAGTGATTAATATTTCAAAGCATTTTTAACATTTAATTGGCACATTTGAAACAATTACTTTTGCTGGTAACTAATTGTTGCGATGTATCATAATATACTTGATAAAGATGTTCAACTGTCACTATATACTGGGTGGGACGGACCAGATGGTACAACCGAGCATAGTGTACCTAATTCTTTCTATAAAAGTAAATCGAAATTATGAAATAAATTTTTTTCAGATGAACCTTCGTTTTCGAGAAAATCAACATTGAAAATTCAGCAGAATTTATCAGTAAATATTGTATAATTGCGAAATAAATGAATGCTAGTGCTGAAATAAGTTCAAATTGTAGAATAATTGTTTTTCGGATGAGGCTTCGATTATGAGAAATTCGAGTTTGAAATTTCATCGAAATTTCAATCAGGTCTACCTTCAAACCGATTTTCTCGAAAACAAAGCCCCATTTGGAAAAAGATATACTACAGTTTCCACTTATTTATACACGATGACTTATTCTATGCAATGACTTATTTTTAGCCAGACTTGCTGGTATCAGACGAGGTTTCATTCCACATTTTCGATTTGTTATTGTACAAGGAAACTTTATATTAACTATAATATTATTGTAACGTTATGTTATCTCAACTTTAAACTGCAAGTATTCCTAACTATATTATCAAGATATATTACTTTGAAAAATGCAATATATTTTTTAATGTTTTATCAATACAGATTTGTAGTTTCAACCGGACAAATGGCCAATTAACAAACAAAGGTGTATACATAAACATAACTTACCGATACATTTATCATTCTCCAGGCGAAACCCTTTATAGCAGCGGCAAACTGGTCTGCCATCCACTTCTTTGCAAACGTGGTCACAGAAAGCCTCGGCGCAAACACCTTCAGGACTCTGCTTCACTTTGCACTTTGGCAGTTGTCCCACCCATTGACGATTTCTACAGAGTAACCTATTTGTTGTGGTCACCATGTAGAATCCTGGTGCACACTCGTAGTCAGCTTCTAAATACTCGTGGCCTGGTACCGATGATCTTAGAAAAACATTAATAATAAGAATTTGTAAACATTTAGAAACAAATTAATAAATTACAATAATTAATATATTCTAAGTTAAGGATTCAAGTTCCACGTTGGCACATTTGATTCAACTGCCCAGAGTTTAGGTAAATTCTTTCTCTCTATGTTGAATGTTCTTCCAACTCATATTTGAAGGATCGAATAAATAATTAACAGAACGACGACACCAAACCCCTAGCGCTGAATATCGCCTGTGTTTGTGAATAAAAATTCTATAGTAAGTAACACTTACACATGATAAGAATAAAAGGATTTCGCTATCGACAGGTAACAGTTGACGCCACTATAGTTTTGCTTTCTTTAATTTCATTTCTAGTATCCTTTACGCGTTAAAGTTTCGACGTTCTCTATTTCTTATATTGAAAACTTGTCCCAGTAAAGATTTCTTTATTGTTGGACTCCAATCCCTTGCCCTTTCAATCTTTTTATGCTTTACAGCACCCAAAGGTAATTCCACCACGTCGAAGCATTGAAAAGTTCAAGCTTCTCGATCCAAAAGTTTCTTAGTTCCCGGACAATCCCGCAGCGAAGTTTTCCCAGTAATTCTGTTTCCTAACGAAAAGAGGAAATTTCAGGCGGCGATAGAGCAACACGTTCCTCGCGGTACACAGGCATGTGCTCTGTTAAAGAACAGACAGAGGATGAGCTTTGAAAGGAATCTTTCGCTACTGTTCAAGGAACCTCTGAACGGAACCGACGAATGAGAACAGTAATTATGGACGTTTCAGCGGGTCCTTCGAAGAGAAACGGACATTGCTTGGCTGAGGTTCCAGGAAATTCTACACGCGTACCACAATAGAGCTAACTGGGTGATTACGCCCTTCTTTGAGTCGTTTCCTTTCTTTAAACGACGTCGACAACACTTTACTCGAATCAGAGTGGAATCAAATGGAAGACATTATGGTAATGTTTCAATTTCATTCTCATTTGCGAAAATGACTTCTGCCCTTAAGTACGTAGTAAGTCAATTATTGTTTGATGTAGTAGTTGGCCTCAGAAGCTGGTGACCTCAAAAGATAATATATTTAGGAAAAAGTTTTCTATTTTTCATGTACAATGTAAGTGATAAAAAGTAACATTTATAATTTTTCAGGTGAGTTCGTGGTTATTTTGCTTTCTTTTATAAAACGCTATGTACCTCCATCAATATTTTTTTAGATAAGAAAGAATAATTATATTTAATATTGTGTGTATAATATGACCGTGGAAATTTTTTAAGGGTAATTATTGCTTGTACTGAAACGGAGTTAGTCACTTTATATTTAGTTTTTATTCACAACAAATACTGAAAAATAAAGCTGCTTGCTATTAATGAGTGTAAATGAGTCCTTTATTATGCTTGCGACGTAACACGATTATTTTATGATATCATAATCATCATAATTTAGAAACATTATTATTTATTTTCATCTTTTTGATATACATATGTACGGTGTTGTCCTGTTATGGGGACGGGTCCTCCGTTCCGTTAAGGATACATTTCTATCCCTGCTACTCCTTTTTAACCGACTTCAAAAAGGAGAAGGTGATAGATTCGACCCGTTTTTTTTTTTTTATGCTTGTCCCCGCATAACTCCTCAGCATAAGAACCGATTTTGATGATCTTTTATCTCTTTGAAGCCGGTTTTAATTTTTTTATTTAATGTTTTTGAGACTGAGAATGAGAGGGCTCGCGACAGCGACAAGCCATTTTAAAAATGGCATTTTCGTTCGAGATAGCGGCGGCATCATATTACTGAAAGAAGCACACTGTTTTATTAAGAGACCGCCTTGTCCCTCAAGCGTCCTCATAACGGGACAAAACTGTATCGAGGCAATGACAACCAATTTACTAACTTATCATTGCTAATGATGAATAAGTAATAGCCATCAGCTTAGTCGCAATCAATTCACTCTTCAGTGATTGGACTAACAGTCTATGCGAAACTGTAAATTTAAAAAGGAAACATAAATATTGTCATATAAAAAATCCGACAATTACTAAATGGACAACACTTCGAGATTAACGGCGATTGCAAAGAACTCATATGTTGATATGAAACATTTCACCTGAAGGGTTACCCCAAGGTCATATTATGTTTTTATTATACCTTCTCAAAGTCATATTCGATCTTTAAATTCATTTGCTTTCTATCTAATAAAATACGAACGAAAAGTACAGCATTCCATTTTTTTAATGTCAAGTTTACTCTGCATCCACATTAGAAACAGAAAAAACAAATAGGAATATAGTAGTTACAAATATATAAAGTGTTTTTATAAGTAAAAGTATAGTACAATAAAATAGCTAGAGGTCCAGTAAAACGGCCAGATGAATTGAACTCTACAATTGTAATTAAGGGGCTATTCTCGTCTAGTAGGCCAATTTTTTGCCTTTCTTTAGGGGCGATGCACTAATTCAACTATTTCACTTAGTTGTAAAAAAAATTCAGCCATATATAATAATAATTAATGGAGATATGGGTCATCTCGTGAAGCGTGTGCAAAAAAAAGTTGTCTCATGTTACACACGATTCCGGCTGTTCCGCTGATCCAAAACGGAAAAACCAAATGGATTTTGGTCTTAATCAGTAAGAGTCTGGCTATAGCCGGTAGCAGATTTATGAAAATAAATTAAAAATTCACAAAATGGCAGAACTTTGAATTTAAAACTTATCTTTTCCGTGTTTTTTTTTCGTGTTTAAACGGCCTCAAACTTGTGAAAAAACTAATTCGCCTTGATTTTGCTACCGGCTAGAATTATATGTTTTCTGAAGGTGTACGAAAAAAATTGACCAGATTGACCCACTAAAAATTGAGGTATCATGTATACCGTTATGAAAAACACCGTTTCGAGAAAAACCCATATCTCCATTAATTATTATTATATATGACTGAAAGTTTTTTACAAGTTACTGAAATGTTAGTAAATACGTGTAGATAATGCTTATCGGTAAATATTGCGTAATTTTTTTGTGGGTCATCCCTAAAGAGAATAGAGGATCTTGTCTCTCTAGACGAGAATACCCCCTTAAGGAACAAAAGAATAATTCGACATGACTTAATTAAAAAGACAGGCATGTTGACCCAGCTTAAGTCCTACACCTACATCCTCATTGTACAAGCATCGAAACTTAATAATTGTTCCCTTAAACGTGAAATTATTAATCGGTCTCGTCTCAGGTTTCTAAGTGAACAAATTCCCCAGCGACACAGATGAATTACGTAACACGCTGATTCAGACGTGACAGGTGAAGGATTCACACCTGAATTCTATCAACCCCTGCCCCATTTCTCCGCTTCATGCAGAAACATAATGCAAGGGGCAACTTCATAAGCGCGCCGAGAATCCATCGTTACAAGGTAAATCGCTCCGAGTAAATCCACCCTACTCAGCGCCGTTTCGAGATGAGCTGAATTATTCATACTAAAAGCCACTTACTTTACATATTTGATCAGTGCATGCCGTGCGAGGGGAGCCGGTAGGAAAGTCCCGTTTATGCATGATAAATCTCCCTTGGTATCGTCATCGTACGTCGCGGTGGTGCCCGGCATCTCCGTGTTCTTCTTTCCGTCCAACCTTTCGAACTCTGCCCCGTCAATGATGGGTTTACCGTGACGATGAGATCCGCCGAATTTCCGTCGCTCAATTTCATCGCGTCGCGGCAGCATGGATAGTTTCAAGCTCGACGTCATGTAAGCGTTGTAATCCTTCAGCCTCCTTGCCAGCACTTCGTTCTCCAGGTCTAGAATAGGCAGATCCTCCTCCGTTCTCGAGTAACCCAACATCTTCTCCGCATCGTACCTGGAGCTGGTGAACTTGGGCTCGCCCGGATTGCTCGGCCTCTCTTCCCTGCGTTCGCCCTTTTTGTACGACGGTCTCGCCAACGAGCTGCCCAGAATGCGGTTCTCCAGGCTCGCCGGATCCTCCATTTGAGTCCGCGAGATCTCCCTCTCGAGCTGCTTGGAAAATTCCCTCTCAACCGTGTCCTCGTAGCTCCTGTAACGCGAGATGGTCTGCGTCGATCGCTTGCTGCCCTCGGTGGTTAATTGATCTTGAAGATTGGATGGTGAAGTGATGTTCAGCGCATCTGGGTCGGAACCATTCGAAAGAGTCTGGTTGTCCTTCCATGTGACGTTTGAAAAATCGTAGTTGGGAGAGCTGTCCTCGACGGTACGACCATCCAACTTGCCGAGAAGCAACGCAGCTGGTGCATCGTTCATCCGTCTCTTGAACTTTGTGGTCCTGCGCCTGTCGGCTCTGTCCTCGTTCTGTCTCGACTTCTTCCTTCCCCGCTTTCGCTCGCGATTCTTCCGCCTCCTCCGTCGCTCCGCGCGGTACCTCCTCGCTGGAGAGTCTTTCGACTTCTTCGACTGGCCTCCCCTCTTGCCCCTGATTTCGTTCGCGCGCACGTCATCCATGGCTTCGCGTTGGCGGTCCACGTCTGAGACTTTGGACTCCTTCCCTCTGCGCCGTTTCTTCCTCGCCCTGCCGCTGCCATTTCCCTTTCGACGAGTGACCGATGTTGCCGCTGAAACGATTAATTTCACACAAAACGTACTTACGCAAATTGATGAAGCAGTACATTGGCAGCTATTAATATATCTCACTGATACTTTGCGACAACCGATGCTTTGATTTTCAGGTCAATCGGGGTGGCTTGAGGATCAATTGCAGGGAAGTAATTATTAATTTGTCAAAGGGTTATAAATATGTATATTAGGTAAGTGCAAAAGTTTTGTTTATTTTTGCAATGCATTGTTTGTCGGCTATATTTACAAATGTAAGAAAATTTCATTTGTATCCAGGACAAAATAAGGCCAAGGAAATGGCTAAATTTCAATCTAGATGTAGCAGTTTAAACTTGATAAGGTAAATTTTACATGTCACACACTGCATTTTATTTTAGTTCAACTAACACGAGAAGTTTGGCAACTCGAAAATTAAAAAAAACTGAAACTTTGTAGAAATGTAACTCAAGTGATGCTGATAACGTAACTATTTTTTTATTCAGCAGTAAAACGGTCTTAAAGGTGAAAACACCCTTCAAAGAAATTGATAGTTTTCATATTATCGCGAATATTTGCGAAGCCGTAAAACATATCGAAAAAAAAGTTCAATCCAAAGTTTGATAGTTTTCGATACCCTACAATATGGCGATAAATAATTGTCGGAAAAAGGGTGGTGGGGATAAATTTTGAAAAAAATAATGTTTTTGCAAATTCTTAGCGCCGCTTTATTGGACATAAAAAACCTTTGAATTTTGAATTGAACTTCTTTTTGACATCTTTTACAGTTTCGCAGATATTCATGATAATCTGAAAACTCACAATTTTCCCGAGGTGGTGTTTTCACCGTTAGGACTGTTTTATTGCCGAATCAAGAAATAGTTACGTTATTAGCATTATTTGTGCTACATTTCTGCAAAGTTTCAGATTTTTTTTAATTTTCCAGTTGCCAAACTTCTCTGCTAAGGCAATAATGCAATGGAAGCCGTAAGAAACACTTATGCTGTTTACGAAGAAAGTGTACGTAACTAAGCACGTAGATGTTTCTTTGCAAATTTAAGTATGTCGATACATCGACTGAACGTTAACCCTGTTTTGGGTGACCATAGAATTGCAGTCAATTGTCGCATTTAAATCTACATCAAACGGCAGAAAAAAATGTCCAGAAGCTGGGAATTGATTGAACTGCAGCATCGCAATGAATCCATAAATGCAAAATGCTTTTAAAATTT
This sequence comes from Andrena bucephala, assembly GCA_947577245.1. Classification (NCBI taxonomy): domain Eukaryota; kingdom Metazoa; phylum Arthropoda; class Insecta; order Hymenoptera; family Andrenidae; genus Andrena; species Andrena bucephala. The sequence continues at coordinate 64,690,408 of OX387717.1, forward strand.
AATAAAGTACCGCTGCCAAAGAAGTTATCATAAAAGCACCTCATAAATAAAAATTCCATATGCATGTTCATCACTCCTTGCACAATAATGCACAGAAATTTGTCTCCTTTTTAGATCGTGTAATAACTGAATATAGAAGGTAGACTCTGCATAAAAACGTGATACGTAAAACGCGATTTTCCATCATAGGAGAGGTTTCAGTACCAACATGTAAGCGAACCTGTAGCCAAGAAAACTGATACTATCCATGTTATAAAATTCTGAGGGTATGTATCGTGTATTATAAATTATTAACACTTGCTGACAGTACCAAACAATTGAAAAAACTGAGCAACATATTAATCAAAAGGATTTTCGAGTGCACGTTGCAAATGTTGCAATGGCAACGAATGAGATTACTCGTACAATATTAGTGCATCCACCGTAGTCTGTAATACTTTCTTCATAAAGGAAGCGTTCAAAAATAAAGATGGTTGAAAAAATAATGAATAACTCCGTCTAACACATCACTCGATTTATTTAACAACAATTACTATTAATATAACAAGAGACTCGCGTGAGGCCATCGGCAAGTGTACTCAAAACTGCTCGATACCGACTGACTAGCCGTCTCTTCACAGTCCGTACCCTTAACAAGGGGTGGAAAAAGGAAAGAAAAGGAATAGAAAAATAAAAAGATAGAAAATTGACGAAATGCTGAAAAGGAGGTAAAAGAGAGAAGCGACTCCGCTTCGGCTCGTGCGGGCCTGGTCGCCACATCTTCCTGACGATCACCAGACCCATGCGAAACCCTTGAGAAACGAACTACAGACAAATAGACAGGAAGTTATAAACTGCAGGAGAATTTCGACATGTAGGGAAAGGAAAGTGCCGAAAAAAAAGAACGTGGTGGCTGAGACTTAGCTGCCACAATTTTAAACAGATGATTATACCCTAGGCACGTAGATACCTATTAATGTATACTTATGTATACTTGCTACGTTAACAATTTAAAGTGTCAAAACTTCTGCACTCACTTAATACCATTATCAAAGGCAACTGATCAATGCTCTATTAACAATTTGAGTGGCATCGGCATGTTTTCACGCCAAGGAATTTGTATCCTGTGCGCAACTTTGGTATGTTTGCTCATTGATATTTTCTCATTGGTATTTTTTGAGAAGCATTGAAAGTATTGTCCGAGACTCCTCGAATGTGTACTTTCAAAACAAACCAAACTTAGAATTTCATATGACTTATCAGGGGCTGTCGAGCCCCTCATAAATCATATGATAACCAAAATTGTAATTTCTAATATTCTCGATTAGCAAAATTCTCCTTATGAAAATGAATCTAAAGTCGACCACATTCGGGCTATTTTTAATCATACGTGATAGGGGTAAAGAGTACAGTGGTTGGCTACCTGGCAGTGATTGGCCCTATTTTGAGAAATAAAAAAAATATAACGAAATACCAATGTTATGCTTCTTTTAATGAACATATTCATATTCCTTGTACTTTCTTGCTTCAGATGTAATCAATATTTCTCCACTCATTATATACTGTGATTATATTTAAAAGCAGATAGGATGACTCGGTTGTGCAGCTTGAAAATTATAGCGATTCAATAAAAAAATCATAAGAGTACAGTTAAAAGTTTTCGAATAATTAATGTATTTGTGATATCTATATCTCTCATATTCTGTATATATTGATAAATAAAGGTTAAAACTTTAAAAAAAATTATTTATTTGTTAAAATTATACATATATTATGAAAATTACGGGGGGCCAACAACTGTCATATGAATAATATTGAATGGCAATAATTGGCTGGGCGGCCGGCGACTATTTTATAACCATGATAAGGGTAAAACAGCTATTGGCCTCCTATTCATTCGCGGTATTGAAACATTTTTAAAAAAGATTCAACATCGTCATAATTATAGTACAATTAAATAAAAAGATGAAGTACCTACTATTACGTATGTTACATTGTATAATTATATTTTAAATTTCTTGTGATTTGAATTGTAATTGGTGTATTCAAATTCAATTTGATTATTAAATTTATTTAATTAAATTGGAATTAAAAATGAAATTTGATTGATCAAATTGATTTAATTAAATTGGAATTAAAAATGAAATTAGATTGATTAAATGGATTATTAAAATTATTGAATTTATTTAATTAAATTAAAGTTAAAAATTAAATTGTGATTACCTAGTAGATAAATTGTAGAAATTTTTAATTTTTTAGTAGAACTGAATTACCCCACAGTAAAAAATGCCAAAATTAAAAAATGGTGATAAATATGGGAAAAAATATACAGATGAACAAATCATAGAAGCATACATAAGATATATCCATTTTTATTGAATAATTTTAATCCCATTTCTATCATCAAATCATATAACATTTTCTTTTAGGTTATATTATGTGTCAAATAGCGGCCAATCACGGTCGAACCGATCGGACAACTACTGTCATGACCATGACAATAACTATATTTCTTCGGAGTCAACACATTTTTTGTATATTTCTATAAATTCTTGCTTTTTTTATAAACTCTATTTATTTTTAGATTATTAGGGTTTTTCGTACTTATTTATATTGATTTTCATTTCAAATTTACTAAATTCACATTTATAATTCACTATTTATGTGACATTCTTAATTAAGTGGCCAACCATTGTACTCTTTACCCTATATCATTGTCTGTGGAAGTCACAAGTAAATCGAATTACAGTCCAGGAAAAATTATAGCACACTTAAAGTGTTTGTGATTCTTACAATTCTTCTTAGTTAATATCGAGCTATTTACGACAGCTAAAGTACACCGTACTCATATAGCGAATATACAGTGTTTAGATATTTCCCAAGAAATCTTGAAAATGGGTCGAGGAAAAGTGGTAAATTTGTCTCTTACGATCAGACAACTGCTCTATCACGAAAATCGCGAAATTAATCAATAGAAATCAAAACATAGTGTATGTATAATTAAAAATAGCCTGAAGTTAATTAAAAATAAAGTATAATTAAAAATAGCCTGAAAAAAATCGTTCATTGATAGTACATACTATCATGAATGCCTATTAAAAAGTAGAGAAATTTAAATTTTCATGAGTGTCAATATGTGTTGAAAGCACGGGATGAGTTAGATAAAATATTGCCGACCGAAGCGATCGCTGCGAAAGGCCTGACCGATTTGAAACGGTCTTTCGCAAAATCTTGTGCCACTTAAGAGGGTAGGTAACCCTCTTTTCGCAAATTGGTTTTTAAGATTTTTGTATATTCCGCTAGCTACATATTTTCTACGTATTTTAAGCGCAACCGGGCTCCGAAATTCAAAAAATTGTAGGAATTGCACATGAGATCGCATAACGACAAAACTGCATGTCCAACATTAAACGTGATTTCCCTGAAACTACGTTTTCCAAAACGGTGAACATAAAATCTCGATAGCCGCTCCAACGATTTGAATGAAAATTTACAGGGAGGTGCAGAAAACTATTCCCCACAATGTGTCTGGAGCACATTTTCAATATAAATTCTTAAAAAAAAAGATAAAAAATATTATTCCCCAAAAAAAGGATAAAATCATATACAAAATAAAAATTGTATTAATTTGTTTATCAAAATTTTGCTTCCGACGCAAGATGAGGACGGTCTTACAGATTATAAAAAATGCCTTTACTTTGTGTTCTAGGTGATTTACCTGTCCGGAATCGTATTCACCATCAGACGGTGCATCGCGCACACGCTCTCACATTTATATTTATAACTTTCTTTCCTGTAAATATATTTAAAATTTTCTTTTTGTGCATTAAGGTCAACGAAATGACGATTAAAAATTAAAACAAAAATTAACTCTATATTCATGTATTACTTCAGAATATGCGTTTGAAAAAGGGCCTTTTTTGGGCTGTTGAGGGTTACCTACACCCTTAAAGTGTTAAAAACCTGACTGCGCAGTAATATCAGTGATCATTTTAGTCTACACTTGAAGAGCAAATGTTTTTACTTACTGACATTCAAGCCCGACCGAAGGGATGAGTTGGATACACCTTCTGGTGGAGCGAGGACCTTGTCCCCATTTCCGTCAGCGCGAGGCGCCGTTTCCGCTTCCGTCTCCGACACCTCTGCTGCGTTGCGAGACGGCGGAGACCTCTCGTTCTCATCGAGCGCCTTTTTATCCTCGAGAGACGCATCCCAGCTAATGGATAACACAACCAACCGTTTTTTTCTCTCCGGGCAAAATAGAAAGACTATACTCCGTAGCTCCAAAACCCCTCCTTTCAGCATGTATAACATCGTGTACCTCTTTAAATTACCCTCAGCTCTCAGAGATCCCCATCCCCCGTATTAAAAAATCCGCCATGAAAGGCAGCTTCTACAAAGTTTTTGCAAGGGCGGGTGAACGTATGTCGCGCTCATAGAGCACCGGTTCCCTCAGTTAAGTCGATCAACTTAAAGCTCGTGACGACCGTGCTCTAACTGTAAATTTGCCATGATTTCTTTTCCGTAGGAACCGATTCGATCGCATAGATACGAGTTAGCCTGTGAACTGGAGCAGGCGAGTTATATAACTCGCCATTTGAAAATATCTCCCATTACATCGACACACTTTCAGGACTTTATTTCTATAAACGAAGAAAATGTAATGCTAGTCTGAAACGAGTTACTTCACCTTATGTCATTTTTAAATACACGGTCGACGTCTCTGGTCGAGGATTGGTCCAGGTAACAAATTACACACCAAAGGAACAATGATGCCTGTTATTTAGTAAACAGGAAATATTAATTGCAAACTTAAAAAACTTCTCTTGATAATAATTCAAAAGCATTTGAAATTCAAGGTTCACTAAGTGTAAGATGGAACGGTTAAAAAATTCAGTTGGAACGTTCGCGTGATTCTAATACTTTACGGTTCCAGAGCTTTTATAATTCTGGTTTATAATACAACTAGCTTCACTGCTCGGCTCCGCCCAAAATCTAGATCCCAATTTTATAAAAAATAATTTTTTAATTTTTTTTTTGTGAAAATAATCACATTCATCTGGATTAGCTGGGCATAATGAGCTGGGGCAAATTTCGTGGGCCCCAGAGTTTACCGTTCGACAGTTTTTAGGCGACAGAGAAACACACAAACACTTTCTGTTTTATATATTATGATTGTATGCTACACTGTAGGCAGGAAAAGTGATACGACCAATCGCGTGTCCCAGGTCTACTCTTAGGTGGAATGCTATAGGTTCCCCCTTGAAAACTTCAAACCGTCGTGGAGTGATTGCACGTATGAATGAAAATATAAGGTCGCGTACAGACTTGAGCAGGGAAGAGGTGTGGGCGTCGTTCTGAGCTTAAACCATATGTACCCATAGACACGCCCTGCTCTATGTGAAGCCACGAGTCAAACTAAAGCATAGATAACGGGAAAAAGTGACGTCACATGTGGGCAAAAGATAATTCAAAATAGTTAGACCATATATACACACAAGTGAGGTTATATCTTTTTCTGTGAATAGTTTCTGAATAATTATTAATAACTAGCTTAAAGTACCCGGCGTTGTCCGGGCTTGTTATACATCTATCTATCTCTGCATAGTATAGCATTGAGTCCCCGGTAGGCGCCTGTTCTCGAGGAATGCTTCACTAAAATCGCCACCTTTTGCCACCTCTGCAGCCTTTTGCCATAGGTTAGTGTTTCATACACCCAAACCTTCCACGAGAAATGCTCTATAAAACAGTGAAAACCGCATCACAATCCGTCCAGTGGTTCTCGAGATTAGCGGGTACAAACATACCGGGGGACTTTATTTTATAATATGTAGAGAAGAGATGGTGCAAACATGTTGTTTAAAGAATTGCAAAGACAATGATTAAATTGCATTTTCGTAAATATTTATACATTTCTACAACTTCCATCATTACTTTGCCGACATGTGACGTCACGTAGATGATTTTATCTTTGCGTCAAGGCAGTTACCTGGAGCCGTGTCTATAGGTATATATGGTCTAAGGCAGGGTCTCCGCGCAATATTTTGTTGCTGTCGAAACTCGATGGAGGGGAAACACCTACAGGAGTGGTGGTAATGTGTGCGTGTGGCGACGCCAGCGCTAAGCCAAGCCAAGTGACGCCAACGCGAATCCAACCACGATCAACCAGCGTCGACAATCTATTTTCCGGCGACGCTAGTTGGCCGTGGTTGACTTCGCGTTGGCGTCACTTGGCTTGGCTTGGCGCTGGCGTCGCCACACGCACACATTACCACCATTCCTATAAGTGTTCTCCCTCCACCGAGTTTCGACAGCAACGAAATGTTGCGTGGAGACTCTGGCCTAAGGTTCCGAAGCATGTTAACAAGGGAAGATGGGTTACCCGAACATTCTGATTATTTTGAAACTGTGCAGGTCTGTAGAGGTCCTCAATAGCAGTATCAGGCAAATTTTCGTTTGTGCCAATTTTCAGTTCTTCAAGGTGAAAACACCCATTAAAGGCTAATGTGTGACTTCCTACTGCCCTACATACATATCTTGAAAACTATTTTAGGTAGATATAAAAAAATTATTACAATGAAAACTTGACGACTTTTTATGCCCTATAACAGCGCTGGTCAAGGTCGCTTACGCGTAAGCTCGGGGTTCTCCCACTCTCGTCCGCGTTGTCAGGGATACCGCGCGACGCTAACACATACTTAAATACGACGTGCGTAGCGCTCGAGCCCCCCTAACCGCGAAGACGCTAGCGAAGATTGGAAGGGGAAGCTGGCGCTATAACCTGTGCAACGAAAATTTAAAAAATTTATAATTTAAATAAAAAAACGTTCCCCCCACTACAAATTTTAAACAATTCGATTACATAGTTTCCATACAACTGCAAAAGTAAACATTATTGGACGCATGCGTGTACCAACTTTTTTATTATTTTGGTGAGTAAAAGTGATCTTGAAAATTATCCCACATTTTTATAAACACCCTGTATACAAAATATATAAATATATAAGTATGTATATGCAAATGTCATATACTTATACATATAGATAGGTAAATGTATAATTCGCATTTCTGGAATGAGCAAGCTAGCTTGAACTAATGTGCGTACTCGAAACTAGAGCTCTTACTTTTGACCCGTCGGGTACCCGGGTAGCCGAAAATTACCCGAAACAACTTCAAGCCATTGAATGTGGTATTGTTCAATCATATTTGGCTAACATCAGACTATACCACAGACAATACTACATTCAATGGCTTGAAGTTGTTTCGGGTAATTTCCGGCTACCCGGGTACCCGACGGGTCAAAAGTAAGAGCTCTACTCGAAACCTCGATATACCTGCTTGGCTTATAGAGGATGTCATAAATGATGTTACTTTATTGCACACTGAAACATCTTATTTTAAAAGAGCTACATTTAGTTGACCCGAAGATATTAAAAACGGTTTATTACTCGGAAAATGATTAAAATTTTACTTCCGTGCGTCCACAAATGTCCAGATTTTTCCCTGACAATGCGATAGGAAAGGAAATTATAATAATTGACACACTCACTGCTGTGACAGTCACAGTAATGTCATTAGGAGTAGAGTAGACGTAGGTAAAAGTTCGCACCATGCGAATTTCATTGTTTGAGTTGTGGCAATTGCCAATGGTGATTGACAGTGAATTGTCAATCAACGTAGAGTCATCAGTGTCGAATTGCGTAGCTGTGCTACGTTTTGTTATCGTACAATGCGGTAAGTACTGAATTCGTTAGTTCTGATGTAATATTCTCATTTTTAAGAATCAATATTATTCCTAAAAATTGATCAGTAAATATTTTAATTAATATGTCGTCTGATGGAGCTGAAATTGTTCTGTTCAAAAGTACTAATAGACGTTTTCAGTTCTCCCCACAGATAACAGGATTAATTAAACAATAGGAAAGTAGCTTGAAGTATGCGAACCTGCAAAGAAATAATTAGAAAAGCGAAAAAAATTCAACAAATAACATCTACTTCTGAGAAATGTTGAAAGGAACAAAACAAATCGGTTCCAAAAAGAGAATAGCCCAACCATCAACGTCTATAGAAAAAATAATTTGTCCTACGTGTGAAGAAGAGAATACACTAATCCTCCAGAAGGCTGATGCCTGCGCAAACTACGAAGGTGGGGGTAATGTTCTGTGCTATTACTGTTACCTTGATTAAAATAAAATGAATTATAAACTATTAGTGGTTTTGCTATATTACCACAACTATTGTATGTTGGAAAATAAAACTCTTTTGTGGAAATTTCTCGTTGCGTTTTTTTACCCCACAACATGCGAACTTTTGCCCCACATACCTATTGGGTAAAACTTCGCATTTGATACTTTTTGGAAATATTTATTTTATATATACTGTGACAAGTAAATTTACACGAAGTCACTGCCTATCGAATAATAAGGGATAGTTTTATATATCAGGGATAGATTAGACTATCAGTGTAATACCAAGGATTTTAGGGAAGTCTAAGCTTTAAGTGCTCACTCTTACCCCACTCTACTCTAATCTGAAATGGTAACTGCAGCATTCCACTATTAATTAGTTTATTTTAATAGTTTGCTTGACACATCTCTTTAACTATTTATATCACTTGTTTCGACATTTTAAACAAATACTGTAAAGTTACAACCAACGTTTCTTGAGGCGGGGTTAGTGTCGGGGCGACTTTACGGAAAGTAGTATCAGTTTTAGATATTTTATCTTTGATAGAATTTAAAAGAATAGTAAATCTTCTTCCGACACACTAAAAAAAATTCTAGCTTTGCGCTATCTTTTTCAATCAACATGTCATGCAATTAAACGATGTTGATCCCGTTACTTGACCATCCCCTGTTTAAATACAACTGTGACGACTATCAACGCCTTCGCATTTCCACTTTTTTATTCTTCTTCAACTTGCTTGCTTTAGCGTGCCATAGCCGGCGTTAGCTTGCCTTAGCTTGCCTCGTGCGCACAGGACGAAAAATTTCAATTTTTCCAACTCAAGACATTCAGTTTGGCCTTAGCTTGCTTCATTCGCGTTCGTGCTCAAGTCTGTCCGCGGCCTTAGATAGTCGGTGAAGAGTTGCTACGCGACTTTTAAACTGCATGCAAATGAATAATGTACAAGAATTGTGAAAATCTTTCATTTCAGTGAGTCCCAAAAATATCCATTACTAGAATAAATATTGTAAAGTTCCAATGGAAACAAAGAAAATGAACTGAAAAAATTTCACTTGTGGCCACTCTCAATGTACAAAAATTTATAAAAGCTCACAGTAAAAGTATAGAAGGTAGTGATTGCAATGGACTAAAGCATATCAAAATTGTGTCACACAAGTATGGAGAAACATGCATACATATAACAAATGATCAAATACTTTTTAGCCTTAAAATTAGTGTATTTGTATATATCCCCAGTAGAATATTGTTTCAGCTTAACCGTTCACCTCCAACCCACTACATTTTGCACAAGTAGGTACAATTGATTATATCAACGACAAGCAGCGAACGTCAGAATATTTCCGACGAGTCCACCGGTATTCCAACTATCCAAATTCCAAACATTGACGATCGAAGGAAAATTTTGCCCCGGGCTAAGTTAGAGGGTCCAACAACTTTTGAGCGGGAATACCACAGAATATCGGGATTCCTCTATGACTAAGTAGCGATGTCGCCGATTGCAAAACGACCGCCTCGAAAGCCGGAACGTTTCACCGTTAATAGTCCAGTGAAATTACGATGTGTCTTCGGAATAAATCCCAGCAAGCTATTTGGTATGAGCCTTTATTTGCTCGTTTTAAACAATATGTCAAAAGTTTCCATCGATCGCGCCGCTAAAAATTTTACAGACGATTAAAAAACGGTTTTCCGCGAATATCTCGTTATCTAGCAGTTTTACGACAAAAATAGTTATTATACAATTTATAACTTAGGAAATTCTCTACAAAAAAGGTTTTATGAGTTTTTTCGTAGGAGTAACCATTTTCATGTATGTCGGGCACCAAGTTTCAACCCCCATATTTTTGATAAGGGAAGATCCCGAACCCGGAAATTCAAGAAAATATTAAACCTTGTACATATGGAGGGAATGTCCTCATGAGTACAACGCAATTTTGTTTACCTACTGCCAAAATTCACTCCAATAGGATGCAATTGACCCCCCGAAAATCCGGCTATTTTTCGATTTTGTGTTATGACTCGCGAACCGTAAAAACTGTAAGATCTGTAATTTACCAAATGATAGTCCTAATTAAAAGAAGTAACTTTTTCCTGAACACTTTTTTTCTATCTCCTACAGTTCGCGAGTAATAATACAAAATGGAAAAAATTTCAGGGGTCAATTGCACCCTCTCGAAGTGAATTTGGGCAGCAAACAAAATTGCGTTGTACTCAGGAGGACATCCCCTCCATATTTACAAAGTTTCATAATTTTTTAAATTTCTGGGTTCGGGATCTTCCTTTGTCAAATGTTAGGGGTGAAACATGGTAACCCGACATACATGAAAATGGTAACTCCTACGAAAAAAACTCATGGGACCTTTTTTGTACAGAATTTCCTAAGCTATACATTTTATAATAACTATTTTTGTTGCAAAACTACAAGATGACGAGATATTCGCGAAACCCCGTTTTTTGTTAACCCTCTGTAAAATTTTTAGCGGCGGTCGAATCGATGGGGACTTTTGACATATTGTTTAAAACGACCAAATAAAGGCCCACACCAAAATTTAGATTGCTGGGATTTATTTCGTGGATTGGGCATATTTCCGTCTAATTTCACTGGACTATAAGCTGCACCCTTTAGCATGTCATTGTAATAATTACAATTCGTGCTCCGGAGTAATTGAGGCGGACGTCCGGCAGCCCGTGCTCGGGCACGTGTAACTTCGTGTCTCCGCGAGCGCGATCCGCCTGTGTTACACCAATTAGAAAGTTGGGGTGTGTAACGCGACAACCCTTATTTCGCGCGCCGCGCAATTATCGATTCCCCGTACTTGAGGAAACCGCTCGTTTGATCCCCGGTAGCCTGGGGGTCAGCTCCAAGTCAAAGTTGCGGGTTAATGACGATTCCATGGCGACGCCGACGCGACTGCTCGATCGTAGTTCATTGAAGTCGCCACCAAGGTGCTTGTTACCGAGGATGGGGAACGCGAGAAACGTCCCTTTCCGTACTCCTTCCTGTTTCATTCAGATTACGGGGTCTGTTTGCTTCAGAAATTTCGGAAAACCGAAGTTTCTGAAAGTACGAGGTGCGTAGAATGTGTATGTAAAGTTTAAGTCTTGAGGCGAAAGAGGCAGCAGCCTCAGGGCACAGGGGCTCAGGGGGCCCCCGGAACATTAAAAACAATAGGGTTGTAAAAGCTGGAAAAAATTGCAAACGGACCAACTGTGGCGGAAAGAAAATAACGAAAACACCAAAATTTAGATTTTAAAATGAAGCTCTTTTTTAACCGACTTCAAAAAGGAGGAGGTTATATTTTTATTTTATGTTTGTCTCCGCATAACTCCTCAGCATATGGACCGATTTTGATGATCTTTTTTTTATTCGAAAGAGGGCAATGACCCGGCCCATCCTACACTGCATCAACATTGGCCCAATATTTTGCCAGTTCTGATTAATAATAAAGACTATTGTCGCCTAATTATTATTATTTTATGTACGTACGCGCATATCTCCTCAGCATGTTGTGTCAATATATATAAAACTAAAAAGTTAAAAAAAAAAAAAATTTTTAAATTAAAACCGACTTCAAAAAAATAAAAATGCACTAAAAAGTAAAAAATCATTTTTTCTCTTATTTAATCTACGACTCTCATATTTTCTTGAGTCGGTGCCTCATCATTTGCACTGTGTAAATCTGGTTCCGATTTAAAAAATATGAGAGTCGTAGATTTAATAAGGGAAAAAATTATTTTTTACTTTTTCGTGCCATTTTATTTTTTTGAAGTCGGTTTTAATTTTTTTTTAAATTTTGTATTCATAGAACGGACCCCCCCCCCACGTTTAATCTTATTTATTTAATTGTTTTAATACTTATTATATAAGTATTTTTTATTTGATTTAATTTTGATTAATTTAGAGGACCACATATGGAGCTCGCCTCAGGGCACTCGAAAACGATAAGACGGCACTGATACCTACACCGGGGGTGCACTCCTCCCTCGATTTACGCGGGATTTTTTGTACGCGGTAAATAATTCCTCCGTTTACGCGGTACTTTTCATACGCGGTCAGAAATTATATCTTTCTATCCAAACCAAACGTTCAATGTTGCAGCCGCCGCTACCGAAAGCCAGACTTGCTACTATAATTCTGACAAAAAATCATCCTAAAAGGGATACGCTGATAATAAAACTGAAGTAGAAGTGCCAACAAAAAGTTGGTAATTATTTAGAAGTTTTCCGTCTTCATCGATTTCAATGATTTTTGGATATGTTGTCGGGGACATGATTCTGAACAATTTTTTCCTATACATGTTACCGCCGCTCGACCTTCGTTTCCAAGATATTCGCGACAAACTACTGCTACTACTACAATGTATTCTGCCGTATACCTACTGTGAGCCACGAAATTATTCGAACGCCCTGAAATGAAAAGTTTGAGGCCTAAAAAATATAAGTCCTATTATGAATTATAAAATACTTTTATTTCTATAATAACATATAAGTATCATGATTATACATGTAAAATTTCAAGCGTCTCTGATGACGTCAACAATAGTTATAAAACATTTCTTAGTAACATCGACTAAATGACCGTCACAAAAGTATTCGAACGACTAAATTCAAAATAGATATTTTAAATAAATGTAGTGTCTTAATATTTTGTCGGACCACCCCGAGTACTTATCACAGCTTCTAAACGTCGTTAGATGCTGTCAATCAAATTATCAGTAATATCATCTTTTCATCAGTAATATCAAACTTAAAAAATTTTGGTTTTTAATTCTTCCTTTGAACTAATATTATATTTACTAAGTTGTCTGTCAATTTCTGCCCATAAGTGTTCTATGGGGTTGATGTCCGGACTTTGTGGGGGTGTTTCTAAAATGTGGGGAACGTTGTACCTATATGATCCAGTATTTAACAATATATGCGGTATGTTTCGGATCATTATCCTGCTGAAAATGAAAATTTCCTTCTAGCCCTAATTTTTCCGCACTTTACATAACATTATCTTTTAATATTTGCATATATTTATATTTATCTAATATGCTTTCAATAATGGCGAGGTTTCCGACACGACTGACTCCCATACACCCCCATACCATTATGAAATCCACCCCCATGCTTCACGGTTGGGCGTAGATTTTTAGGATCCATCTCTCTGTTTGCTAATCTCCAAACCTTGACATCCATCTGAACCAAATATGTTAAATTTGCTCTCGTCAGAGAAGATAACACTTTTCCAAATGTCTTTATCCTTGTTGACATACTTTTTAGCGAAATTTAGTCTCTTCTGCTTATTTACTATGCTAATGAATGGTTTCTTTCGACGAATCCGACCATGAAAATTATTTTAATGAAGAATTCATTCGACAAAGTTCAGGATGAACTTGTTTTTAAAAACTATCAGCGACTAGTGTTGCAAGTTTTGGACCAGAAATTCTTGGGTTCTTCTTGATTTCACGCACAATTGTATTTTCTTCCCTATTCGTTAACGTCTTAGGGCGGCCAGAACGGACTTTATTTCGAAGGATTCCAGTGGTTTTTAACTTGTTTACTATGTAGTAAACGGTAGATTTACTTCTCCCTAACAATTTGGCTATTTCGCCATAGCTCTTGCCTTCATTATGCCACTTAATGATCAATTTCCTGTCAGTGATGCTTGTTTCTGATTCTTTTGGGCACATTACTACCAAAACTGTTTGAATCTTATTAACACTCCCAGTACTGAACACGGGAAGTGTGAAAAACCAACTGAGAACGCCAATGTTTACATTTTATCATATTCAAGGATTGTTTTGTATTACAAGGGTCGTCATTCGAATACTTTTGTGACGGTCATTTAGTCGATGTTACCAAGAAATGTTTTATAACTATTGTTGACGTCATCAGAGACACTTGAAATTTTACATGTATAATCATGATGCTTATATGTTATTATAGAAATAAAAGTATTTTATAATCAGTAATAGGACTCATATTTTCTAAGCCTCAAACTTTTCATTTCAGGGCGTTTGAATACTTGCGTGGCTCACTGTACCTGCAGTACGCGTCCGTGGCAGCGTATGCGCCAGCATGGGACAAAACAGATGACGAAGCTGACCTTTGTTTCCAAGATATTTGCAAAAAACTTCTTTTGACTTATTTCGACGCAACGAATTTCACTTTCCAACTTGTCCCGGGTATTAGTATTGGTTGGGGCTAAATTAGTGGGGGGGGGGGGGGGGGGCTCGCTCGCGGGCGCGTAAAGCATGGTAGCGAACCCATGTGAGTCGGGGTGTTGACGGGCTTCCACAAGTTTCTCCTTCAAATCTCTAAACTCACTAATCTAGCCCCAACCAATACTAATACTCGGAACAAGTTGGAAAGTGGAATGTGTTGGGTCGGAATAAATCAACAGAAGTTTTTCGCGAATATCTCGGAAACGAAGGTCAAGCAGCGGTAACATGTTAAGAAAAAAGTTGTTCAGAATCGTGTCCCCGACAACATATCCAAAAATCATTGAAATCGGTGAGGATGGAAAACTTCTAAATAATTATCTAAAGTAAATATTTTTATAACATACGCGGACTTTTCTCTTACGTATTTTTTTGGTGCTAGTAGACTCCATTTACGCGATTCTTAACCACGTACAAAAAAACCCAGACCTACTCCGTGTGAATCGAGGGACGAGTGTCATTGATAAAGTTGTAAGACTTTGAATGAGACGGTGTACGATGTACGGTGAAAAAGTTTTCTTGAGATGAGTCTACATGGCGGGAACCTTTTTTTTAGTACAGTAGAACATTCAGGATCCGAACACGTGTTATTAGGACGTTTTACTGTCCGAACGTACTCCCATTCGAACGTTGTCTTATATGATTATAAGTCCCTTCACGATTAGATATGTATGTAGGTGCGTACATAGGGCATAGGCCCTTTACTATCGAAACAGATACGAACGTAGTACGTACTTCCACTTTTCCATAGCGATGAAAGTGAATACCATTCCCACTATTTTAGGATGAAATTGACATGACAAGAGTAAACACCTTTTATATAAGCTGTTTACTTATGGTGATTTTTTAAAATTTAAGTTTTCGATGATTTTGTCTTCATTTTTGTTTAACTTTTGTAGCTAGTTGTAAAGGCAGATTATTAAAGTATCTCGTATCATAATTCTTTTTATTTAAATCATACAACTTTTTGTGTGAGAGCCTTACAAAAAGAAGTATGGCCAACTACCCCGAAATTACCCTAAAGTAGAATATTTAAAACAGAAACACTGTGAATTACAGTTTAAGAATCATTGCAAGTGCCGCTTATTTAACATCGGCCATTTTTAACAAAGAATTAAAAAGTATTATGAAAATATATAATTTTATGGGAATTATATTTAGGACAGAAATGAAGATTTTTCCCTCAAACAAGAAACTCTTGCCGCTTAAAGTATACGCACACATATCATTTCCGAGAGGGTTTAGTGCCGTTAGTGTCAGTGGTTAATAATATCGTTTCCCAGTTTTGGAATGGAGCAGTTCTCACTTGTCCATCTCAGTTACTAACACCGAAACAAAGATTTCATAGATTTTGAATATTCTTAAATAGACAATTAACAGTGGCCGCACTGAACACTCGTGAAACTAATATGTGAGCGTGGACCTTTAAGGGGTCATGCCTAGTTGACAGGCGTGATTTTCGGGAATTTTTTGTGGAAAATCGAATGTATATTTTTTACAACTATTTGCTTGTTTTGAAAGGACATATATTCAGCAACTGTCAGTAATTTTGTTATAGAAATATATTAAAAAATGAACGAATAACAGCTACTCTTTCAGAAAATATTTTTTTTACGGTGAGCACGATTTCTCAGAGCCGGGTCATCTGAAATCGAAAAGTGAAGAAGATTCTGTTAGTATATGAGTTTATCTAGTTCGTGAACGAAGGATTTTCCAAAAAAATGATTTCAAACAAAATGGCGGCCGTTTATCGCAAAATCGTGATTTTTCGATGTCTGAATTGTTTGTTTTTCGTGAATTAAAAATAAAGTTTTCATCAAAAACAAAAATCCTTCGTTCACGAACTAGATAAACTCATGGTTTAACAGAATCTTCTTCACTTTTCGATTTCAGATGATTGGGCTCTGAGAAATCGTGCTCACCGCAAAAAAATATCTTCCGGAAGAGTGGCTGTTATTTGTTCATTTTTTAATATTTTTCTATAACAAAATTACTGAGAGTTGCTGAATATATGTACTTTTAAAATAAGCAAAATGTTGTAAAAAATATACATTAAATTTTCCACAAAAAATTCCCGAAAATCACGCCTGTCAACTAGGTATGCCCCTTAACCGTTTCAGTCAAATAATGTACCTTCCAGGCAATGAAATACGCCAGAATAGCTAGAAAACAACAAGAAGACCAAGAGCCAATTTCTGAAAGCTTATTGTATTCCTGGAATAGTTTATTAACTGTAAGTGTCAGTTGTATACCAACCAATTTAATACACAACTTTAAATACGTTTTTCATAAAACTACATCGAACTACTCAAAAAACAGTTAAACTAGGGGTGTGCGGGCACCCGAAATTACGGGACCCGATTTTTTGCTTAAGAATTCTTACATCTAATCACACTGAAAAATCACAACTTAAAAGTATTCGGGTCTCGGATACCCGATAACTTTTAAGTTGACATTTTTCAGTGTGATCAGATGTACAAATTTTTAAGCAAGGAAATCGACTCCCGAATCGCAAATCGGGTCCCGTAATTTCGGGCACCCGCATACCCCTAAGTTAAACTAATTGACGTCACCTCTTGATTTTATTAAAGACAACTCCCTTTTAGCATCCTGAACTTAGTGAAATTTGAAAACAGGTAAAGCAGAAATATTTTTTAACTTCTGAAAACGTTTAAAAATTGTCGTAAAAATAAAAAAAATCTTTCAACTTGTGTCAGTTCATCAAGTTTCGTCCACTTTGCACGAGATTGGGGTCAGTGACTCAGAAAATTCATTCCGACTCTAAATAAATTCAACTGGTAGCTTCAGGACACTTCTCGAAGAGTGAGTATGTAGTTGTACACTCTGTGGGGCAGAGCTTATGACCACGCTGTGCAAAAAAATGTACGGGCGCCTATTATATCGACTTTCTGTCGATATGCCAATTTTGAGGAATGTGCGGCTTATAGTTTCGTAAAAAAAAATTAAAAGTAGACCCATTTTTCAAATAACTAAGTTAGAAATGCTCTTAATCCAACAGTTTACTCTCAAGACGTCTCAAATTCATGTCTTTTAAACCCGTCTTTTAATAAACAAAAGTTTATGCGGTACTTACTCGCGAAAATATATCTTTGTTTGTAATACTGCAAGCCTACTTCTACACAAATGAAAGCGGTTTGCAAATATATAATTACTGATAACGTACTTATTTTAAATTCAATGAAATTTTTGTAATGTCTAGCGGTTATTTTTTATATTTTCTAATAGGATTTTGTTATTTAATTGCAGAGAGAATTGTATATCTGATATGACAATAGGACATATTTTAGTTAATCTATGTAATTATATACTAAAATTTCTAATAATGTCAACAAAAAAAAGAAGGTGCAAGTGAAAGTCACAGTACTTTGAGGGTAGGAATACACAATATGAATCCTTTTCGCAACACTTTAAATTTAGGAAGAATGAAAACATGTTTTACTTTAAGTTTTAAACAGGAACAGACGTCCTTCAGCCTCGATACAAAGATTCACTTGATCCCTGAATGATCTACAAATGATTTCAATGGTTTTGATTTGGAAATCGTTGAATGCGTTTAAAAGCAAAATCACGAATATCTTCGATTACTTTTTACCAGTATTTTAACAAAAACCTAACGAAATAATTACTTTATTAAAGTTTCTAATATATCAAATAAATAGATATTTTGTTTAACCATTCGTTGACACTCTGGATCTGAGCCATCGCTAAGCTGATTTTGACGCTCTGCACATTTTCCAATACGTAGATTCTGCGTAGAATATTGTGGATTCTATATGCAAAATAAATACCTCTTTTCCAAAGCCGACTTACCTACAAACTATTTTTTTTCTCAAAATATTATATCTGAACAACAACTCTGTAGAATTTAGCTTCTAATATTGATTTTCTTCGTTTCTTTCTCGACATATGGTAATATAGTTTTTTTTTTACAAAATCTGTGATAAAATTTCAATTAAAAAAACTATTGGAATACATTCTAGAGATCTTGAAATTGACCCATGATTTTTTTCATAACGATTGGATTCTTTAGATAAGAATGGCAGTCGTTCAAAAATTGCGTTGGGTGTGAGCCACCCAGTATGTCAAAGTTAATCGAAAAAAGAGGTGTGTCCACGAAGGGTTAATCTTCAATTATATTATTGCAAATGAAGAGTAGAAAATTTATTAACTTTATCCTGCAAGAGTGTTTGTGTTGGTGACTAACTATTTCATACAGAATGATTTATGAAATATTAGAATTATTTCAAGAGTGAATTCAGTACACGAAACTATAAGGTGCTTTTAAGATTTCAGTAGTTTCTGTTTGAAGCTGAACTGGCAAACTGATCTTACTTTTGAAAACTAGATAGGAGATTGCGAAAGTAGAATACACAGAGAGAAGATGAGAGAAGTACACATCTTTTTTGGTCTACCTACCATATCAGTAAACTCATCAAATAAGACACGTAGAAGACCCTGTCTTGTATGTGGAGAAGGTCGGTGTTATACATATAGAAGGTAAGGTCTGTTTGTAGAAATGAGGATTAACCGATATTGCAGAAAAATATAAACTGCTTGGTACAAAATCCCTTTGAAACCCTTATCAATTTATTAATCTTCTTTATAATATCTAATTTTATTTATGCTCCTGCTAATTATGTAAAACACTTTCATAGTACTCTATGAATTATATCGACTCGTTCTTCCGATAAAAGCAGTATGTATCGAAAAATTTTAATAACAGTTTTTGCCAATGAAGGTGAATAAACAATACAACATAAGAACAATGATGTGTAAGTCGAAAAGAAAATTAAATAAAACATGTATTTGTATTAAATTATCCTGTTACTTTTAACACTGCAATCACTTTTAAACGTAGATATGCATTTTATTAGATAACTTGCATGAGTTTAAGGAGCATCTCTACAAATAGTACTAGTAAAATATTTAAATTAAAAAGGATTATAATGCATGAAGTACGTTCAACATAAACTGTGGACAATTGTACACAAGAATTTTGCATGCATCGTGTAATTCGAAATTATTTATTATTTTTATTGTCTTCTGAATTTACTCAATTTTTAACTTTAACTAGTTTTGTAAATACATATGAGTTATAAGTAGACACAGAACACCTACTCGTATGTCCTTCTCTTTCATATTTATGGTGACAAAATTCTTTGAAATCATTGACCCCGTACCATACATATATTTCTCCAGTCATAGTTATTTCGAGACTAACATCAAAGTAAGATCACTTGGAACAATTGACACCGTTCCACAAATATGGTGACCGGCCTTGGTAATTCACTAGTTAAATCATTAAGCCCCTTATATGACAGACACGAGTTATACATTTCTGAAGGAGGTTGGGTGTCTACTGCCCCAGTTCAGAGGCGCAAACAGAATTCAAACTTCTAACAATGACCTCAAATTCCCGATGGGATCAATTCCTACTGTAATATAACAACGATAAAGTAACTTTTCGAAAGACCTCCTCATCACTTTAGAATTATCATTTTCAAGCTAGTATTCTTCATTGATTTAGAATACTCTTAATTGTAGCCCACTTGAATTTTCTCGAACGTAAAATCAGCGCTAAAAATAACAATAATAACGTTTCATAAAATAGAAAATAAATACTTACACGTACGACTGATCAGCATCGTCAGCCTGTAGTTGGTCCCGTAAATCATCTATTTCCCTGTCGGCAGACTTGCTATCGAACAGTTCTCGAGGCTCCGCATTTTGGCAGTATCCTGGAAACAACAAAATTACGCTATATTTACTCTCTGTCGCATTGTGGTATGGATTAGATACCGAAATAAATTGTTACCGGTATTGGTAAGATAATTAGAAGATTTTTTAGTAATCTCTTCATAACTAATTTTTAGAGGAAAAAAAGAATACGATAGATTTAATTTAACATATTGTATATATTATTACACATACATACATATGTTATTTATTATTATATATATTGTATATGTATATACATTAAATAATGCGGTGATAAAAATAATTAATACTCCCTAGACTTTGTATAACTATAAAATTTCACTATAAACCCGTCAAGCATTTTGAATATCCCCTCTCAAAACTTATTTGAAGCTGTTCATATCTACTCTTTCTAAAAAAAGGAACTAATTAAAAAATTTATTTTCTCCAGGAATTACACACTGGTAGCTGCTTCTCATTTTCACTATTCTAACATACTAAGACATTAGATCAAACCTTTATTTCAAACAATTCACTGACACACTTAATAAAAGCTTTCATTTCTACAGGATTTCTTCTTTCTCGCTTTCTTATATGTTCTCTTTTGTAAAGTGTGTTGTGCAATAAAGAATTATTATTATTATTATTTTATTAACATTGCACGTAGTATCGATCCAATATATGTAATTACTTGGTTTCAAGGAGACATCACTATAACAATGAAGATACTCTATACTATTACGCGCTCTACCATAAAAGTCCGACAATTGTTATCCAACTAGTTATTTAATTTCCAACATTGAGACAATTACAAAAATTAGAGTAAAATAGTAAAAAGGTCGTGGGTATAGAAATAAGTATTTCTAGGTACACTTGTGAAGGAGAAACTGCATATCACAAAAGTTGGACTAAAAGGATAATGTGCGGTAAATGTATTATTAATATAGTTAAACGCTTGAAAGAAATATACGATGCTAAAATATTCTCACATAGGTATCCATGAAATCTCTATTTCCATAGCTTCGTAGATCACTGTATCTTGTACCTTTATACTTTATGCCTTATCTTATTTATGACTGTAAATGATCTACAATCTCTAGCTATTGTGGAAGGAAACTTGAGGTAATTTATGTGTATTGATACTATAGTTGCATGTATCAATAAATCTTAAAGGGAAACACCGCTTTCACGGTTTGAAAAAATCAATTTTTTATACTTTTTCAAGTATAATACCCAAACGATACTTTCCCGAAATGTTAATTCGAGAAGTGAGAGTTCAGATATACATAACACTTTTTTTAAAAAGGCACCGTTTTCTCACAATAGATTTTTTCAAGTTCCTCGAATTACCCAGAAATTATTTATCCAACCGATTTGAAATGGACTTCATATTTGTTGTAACATTCTTTACCTTTACATGTATACATTTTTTGTTTCCCTAATATTTTTGAAAAAAACTTCAATAACTCCATACATTTTCGCAACATTTCTACTGTATTTCTTCTAAAGATTTCAATAAATTCATATTTTTCACAGTTCCTACATGCAAAAATAACTACAATTGCAGTGTCCTCGGAGAAAGTGCTAAAACTCAAATTCTATACTGTAGTATTACCATTGGCACCTAGAACATTTTCCAATAATTTTTATTTTTATTTTTGGCACTCACAGTGTTTTCCACAAGGACTCTACAATTATGTAGCTATCACAATTCTGGTATTTTTTATTTCATACTATTTAAAGCAAAGCAACTTTGACGAATGTGCGACAAATCGAACCCAACGATTTCAGACTATCAAAAAATAATGCCGAAGTGACAACGGCTGATTTTGATGAAATTAGTGTATCAAATTGTTCTTACAAAAATATTCAAGACATATTTTTTTCTATCTACCAATCACACGCAAAAGATGAGTAACATGCACATACAATAATTTTGTAGAAAATCAAATTTGTAGTTTACAAGAAACATTACATAGTTACTATACATATATACTGATTTTTAATATAATACATAAAAAAGTTATTATATAGGTAATTTTTATATGTATTTAAACTTTTTTCATTTTCCTAATAGTTTTCTAAACATTGCGCCAATTGTTGATAGATAAAAAATACGGGTCGGATATTTTTGAAAGAAAAATTTCATACATCAGTCTTACGAAAATCGACGATGATCACGTCACATCTGTCCTTTGCATAAGGTTCATATTTACCATCCTCATTAAAACTTCGTTACAAGAATTGTCACAAAGATTCTTCAAACCTAATATATCAGTAGAAGACTTTTATTAAAAGTGTTATTTTACCAAAAGAGGCTACTAAAAATGGCTTTTTTTTTCACTCCACAAAATGGCCTTCCCCTTAAATGGAAGTCACCCGTAAAAAATATCTCGCAACAGTATTGAAACAGATCTCACTCGCGTCGATACTGTCGTGATATGAAAGCTCCGAAAAAAGGGACGAACAGAAATGGACAAATGTGAGGGACGGAAACGAGGTCCGTCCGCGGTACTCCGTCTGGAATGGGAAACAGAAGCGCGGGAATTTCCATTTCCGGATTCGGGGAAGTTTCACGTGGGGAAAGTTTCCGCGCAGTACCAGATCTTAGAACTTCCCTTTGGTTCTGTTCAAACTTCGACCGGAAGTCAATGGAACCCTCGCCACTTTGCTACGCCGTGGAAAAGTACTTGCATACGCCCCTTGCCACGCCATTCTATCCGCCAGCTTTTCAGCTCGATATTGAACTTTTTATCGCGTCAAGAGGGGGAACAAACGGTTAAAGGGAAAGGTGGCGCGGAAACAAAGCGGCGGCTCGTAATAGTCGCTTCGCGAACAGATGCTCGCGAAAATCGCTACGCCACGTGTTTTGCGAACTGATGGAATTTGCTTACGAGCTTTGCCGCCCCCGATCCCTTCGAACATCGGCTACACAATGGGCAATCGTTAGGGGGGAAAGCTTCGTAGGGATAATTGAAGAAACAGAAGAACGTTGTTAAGTATAATGAGCTCGTTATCGCTAGACTGTGGCACGTTGTTTATTGTGAAAATGGCTTTGTACAGTACTTGCAGTATTTTCTTTGTGTGTGGACATGTGCTAAATATTGTCAAATACTGGTGGAGCTCGTTAGTTAACTGGCTTGCGTATTAACTCTAACACAGTTCGTGGTGCAGATTACTTAGCAAATAGAAATATTTTTTTCGAAGACGATTTAGGTAGGGGTGAGCGGGGACAAACGTAACGGCGTCATGAAAGGAACACGCCTTCTCCCGCTCTTCCACAAAAATTTCCAAAACGTTTGCTTTACATAGTTACGCGTGTTTAATGTTTCTTTTTCGTTTAATGATTCGTATACCGTGGGCAAGCTGATTTCGTTATTTCGATCATTCAGGTGAGTGTCCCTTCTGTTGGTTTTTTGTTTATATTCATAGTTAAACTATAGACATTGATCCAATTATTTGTTAGAGCGTTCTTAGATAATGTCTTTATTAGTTCCTGTATTTGATTTCAATAAGTCTTCTATAGTTTGTACGTTATAACAGTTCTATGCTGAAAAACATAGCTGGGGACAAAAGTAACACGTCACTACGGGGAGTAGTTGAATCCAATATTAACAATAGTTTTTAAAAAAAATCATAAATATTAGTTACTTTTGGGGCGATTACACGAGATTCCATATTAAATCAAATACACAGTATCAAAGAAACGTTTGAAGCTGGTTATGCTTTTTTATCGTTACCTACTTAAGGTAGTTCCTGAATAATCTGCTAAATTCAAGAATTCTTTCAAATTTCGTTCAAAACTAATTTGGCATACAAGAAACCCTTGTACAAAGTTTAAAATCGAATTACCACATAGTTACCGAAAAATTGTTAATTAAAGTTGATGCATTTTAACACAGTGGCATATGGCAGAGTCGAAAAAAGAGCATTATAGTTTCAGTTTTTCTACTGAAACAGGAAAACTATATTCAAGAAGTGTACCAAAATTGGCACCAAAGTACATCGAAATGTCACGAAATGAATTTATTTATTTCAGCGAAACTGACCGCATGGTTTCTTCGTAAATGCCCATAAAATATACGTTTACGTGCAAATTTTTTAGAAACTACGTAGAGCAGTGAACATGGCAACGTCGCACAATCAATATGTTTAGACATTTAAATAGCGACAAAAGATTCTGGTTATAAAAGACGCTCCGAATGAATGCGACGTTGTCAGATCTGCTGCTCCAATTCACTACGCTAACCAATTTAATATTCTATTTTCGTATTACAATTATTTATATTAACATTGAACTGTTTAAAATATATATACATGATGTTAAAAATTATTATTATTATTTCCATAGTATCATATTACTTTATGTTTGCCGTTTATTACTCTAATTTAACTAACATAGTTGGTTAGGAACTACCTTAAAATATGTTTATTTAAATGTTTGTTTCTATCGTTTCTGATAATAAAAAATCCTAATTTGCTTTGGAAGAAGTGTTTTTACTTAATTCTCCTCAAAATAATTAGTATTACTTTCGTCCCCATGGTATGTTACTTTCGTCCTACCTCTGCAGCACAAAAGTACCAATGACAGTCACTGCGGAAAATTGTTATAACTCTTTGACTACTTATCATGGAAGGCTGAATTTGAGGTCAAATGATAGATCAAGAAACACACTATCTTAAGGCATAATTTTCGTTTTTATATCTGTAAGAAGTAATTAACAGCTTAGCCAAATGCAAAAAGTGTTACGTTTGTCCCCGCTCTCCCCTACTTATAGTGATAATGCTAAGAATGAAATTGTTTAGTAGAAGTTTGAGTATGTGTTGTCAAAGTCTACACGCATAAAATTGAAGATCATAGAGGAAAAACATGATAAGTAATATTTTTCGTTTTTTATGTGAGAACAAATTTTTAGTTCAACACGCTTTCAACCAATCCCATATTACCAAAACTGTGTTTTTATTTGGTTTGGAATTAAATATGTACTTTTGTCACCTGCTTTAGCAGTTCAAAAATATTGATCGTCGTAACATTATTTATTGTTAGTTATGCCCTTTCAACTATTCATATTAGAGTACTCCCTTCTAAAAATACACTTATCATGTTCTTCCCCTGCAGTCTTTAATTGTAATGTTCCGGTCCTCTATAAATTATGATTCGTATTAACACTTTGAGTGGTGCAAGGTTTGCGAAATAATAATAATAATAATAATAATAATAATAATAATAATAATAATAATAACGGCTTTATTGCACACATACACGCAGAAAAGCCATCGACGAAAATCGGACGACATACGAATGGTGTAAAATTGAAAAATATTCAAGTAATCAAAATAGAACAGATGAAAAATAAACAAAAAAGAAACAAATGTGCGTCTCAATACACTCGGCAGCTCCATTTTTGAACGGCGTTGAGGAGGTCAGTAATTGAGAAGCGGCAGGAAGTGTATTGTAAAAGTATGCAACAAAATAAGAAAAAAGAACAAGAAAATGAAAAGAAAAATGTCCCTTCAAGTCGGTTAGACCTTCGCGAACCAGTGCTTCTGTTGGAGATGTTTAATACTAAGCGAACTCGGAGCTTGATTTGTTTTCAAAGTAAACATTCGCAGACTCTCATACAACACTTTCGATGCTTTTCAGAAAATGTCGATCTGAAAACACTCCAAAACCGTGCACAGGATGCATATCTTTCGGCGTGAAAACACGCCACCGCCGCTCAAAGTTTTAAATAAACTTTTCTAAACCACTGAATTGCACCTAAATAGTCACCATAGCGTCGAAGACTACATGCTGGCAGTTATAATTTTATTAAAAATCCTTCCCCTAAAAACCTTTTACTTAGCCCAAAGAAGACTTTACTGTAGTCCTGTATTTTTCCAAACCTCTCTCAGTTTCGTGAAAATATGATCCAAACCCAACCCTGTCATTCTCACGTGTCTCTTACCCCAAAATGACTTAAAAACCCACATTTCGGTTATTTTATCGTATAATTCCAGAACAGAATCGTAACAAAACTGAAACTCTGTCTGGCAATCTTTACTTACCTGAAAGCTGGTGCAAAAATAAAAGTCTTATTCAACTATCTCCGGTAGTTATATTTTGTTTGATACCCGTCTATTATACAATGCAAAATCCAAAATTTGTGCAAAATTTAAAACTCTATAGGACGTTCCGAAAATGCGTGTATGAAACGTTCGGTCAATAGTTAATTCTATTTTCAAAATCTGCTCTAATAGTCCAAGCTGATCATTCCCACGGTGCGCGTGGCTCTGCAAATAGGGAGCAAAACTCGCCGAGCCACACTTTACATAGGACTTACGATGCATCAACTGTGATTGGATGCAGTACGGCTGGAAAAGTTCCCTTGGAAAATTTTGTGACATTTTCCAGCCATATCCGAGGCTTCGAGAAACATGTACAAAACGTATACATACACTTCCTTAAATTTTCTTAAAAATTTCTTAAGATTCTTAAAAGACTTTCTTGAAAATTTTATTATTACCTTTTTTCAAAAAAGGTACAAACAAGAGCGCCAATTATACACGCGCACAGAATGGTAAATTAATAATCCCATCAAAAAGAATCTTATTTATAAACATTGTCGTAAATCAATATCTTTACAAAACTAATAGTATACAAAAATGGCGCCAATTATAACAATTTTATCGTATTTTATTTGTACAAACAATCGGATTGAAATTGAATAAAAGATTCATCATT
Source organism: Andrena bucephala (assembly GCA_947577245.1). Classification (NCBI taxonomy): domain Eukaryota; kingdom Metazoa; phylum Arthropoda; class Insecta; order Hymenoptera; family Andrenidae; genus Andrena; species Andrena bucephala. The sequence goes on from OX387717.1 coordinate 64,717,219, forward strand.
GGAAGAAACAAAGAAGATAATAAGGTAAAACTATGCAATAAGCCCCACTTTCACAGAAAGATCAATAAAACAAATATTTTTTAATAATTCTTTCAATTTTTTGTGTAAACACATTAAGTGTTCATTACTCTCCACAACTACGCCGTAATTGTGAAGAAAACATAACCAGAAATAACCATAAATCATCATTTTCCTGAATCTTACGTGGGGCGTCTTGTAACACAGTCGTCAGAAAAAACGCCACGACATAATTAAGTAATTACTTTCTATTATTTGTAACAAAATGTTATAGAAGATATATTATAAAATATATTATTAACAAAAATAGAACAATGTTGAATAAAATTGTCCTTTTTCTCCAGCATTATTGTCAGCATTATTTCCTTTTTATCCAATAATATTGAATAAAATTTTCCTTTTTCTCCAGCATCAATTTTCGTTTCTTTTTAGACTTTCCTGATTATAAGTGCCTTCATAACGTCCTTGAACCGTGAAATTTACTTTCGAAACATACGTATGAATTTATCGCAAAAACAATAGTGACTTAGAAAATTGAATTTCTCTTGTGCTCGCCGCGAATTGCCCGAATGCAGAAAATATAAATTCTGGTATATTTTTGTAAAAGCCTTAATATTTTCTCGTATTATTATTGCGGCAGTTGCAGGCGACTGAGGCAAGTTCGAATCTGACGATAGCGTCGATGTATTCTTATTTGTGTGCGTAAAACAATGGTGGGGCGTTTTGACAGATGGGGCGTATTACCTAGTTTTAGCCTAATATTAAGCAGATATATTTTTATAGAAATAAAGATTTTATTCAAAATACTTGGCGCCCAAATAATTAGCTTAAAGCACCCGGCGTTGCCCAGGTAAAAGTATGATTGTCATAGAATGTCAAGGGGTGAAATAAGGGGGCAGGGGTCGGAGGTCCAGATTTCATGGTAGTCCATATTTTCCACAGGGTTCTAGAGAGTAATTATACACAATGTGGTCCAGATCGGTTAGAAAAATCGGAATAAAAAGTATGTTATCCCTGGTTCTAGCCTACGCGTGACACAAAATTTTAGAAAAATTCAAACATCCAAACAAACTTTTGCATTTATTATATTAGTAGAATTAGTAGGATATATGTAAGTACCTATGTAAAATTGGTAATTGTGTTTGTTATTGTCTTGTAATACTAAATGTATGCCTTATTTATACGTGCGTCGCTAATAACCTGTAGCAGTTGATACAACAATATTAAGTAATAAAAAAATTACAATTTTTTAGATTCGTGGAATGTGACAATGATCACCTGTACTTTATGGCACAGACGTACGGATGACACTGGACTTGTAGGGCTCGTTATGCACGATCCTAGACACGTGAATTCCTATACTAACAATCTTAGGGTTGGTTGTGAATTCCGATACCAGTGGCACTGGAATCGTGGAATACGATGCTGTTTTCTCTAGACTCGTGACACCCAATACTAATGGGGCCAGCTACAAAAAGTCTTCCACCCTTAGTACATAACATATATGATTCCCTACTCCAAAGAAACATCACAAGATCAAGTTATTCTTCTTTTTAGTTATATGTGTATAGATGACACCAAAACCACTTTGACTTTTTTGATGACACAATGTGTTCTTTAAATGCCTACGTTTATAGTCTATTCCATGCCTATACATAGTGAAAATCATACAAGGATAAAAAATGTAAGATAATGAGCGAGAAATCGATATATTTCTGGACTCTTTCCGTAAAATGAATAGTGAATAAGATGGATAAGTATTATAGAAATGTTTAGCAAGAGTTCAAGGGCAGACGAATTATTCACGTTGTGGACCCATCGAAAGTTATCTTTCAAACTGTAATACAAATCTAACACTAGGTTGGCCCTTATTTATACGTGTCGAATTTTTTTTTGTCATTGATAACAAAATAGTCCCCGAAAAAGATCCCTTACCATCCTCAGACAACAGGAAAGGGTGCCGACCAGGCCTTAAAATGTAGAAATCATCAATAGATTGGATTTAAAGAATTTATAAAAAATGATAAGCCCTATCGAAATTTTGTTCATATAATATTAATAGAGCATTCAATTTTCTACAATTGCTGTATATATAATTTTTTCGTGTTTCCAACGATTTTTTAAATAATAGCGTTTGAATATAGAGAGGCACGCATTTCGCGCGTCCCACCTGTACGGCGTGACGTGTTGTCTATTCGCGCGTGGTGTGTACCTCTCTATATTCAAACGCTATTATCTAAAAAATGGTTGGAAGCACGAAAAAATTATATATACAGCAATTGTCGGAAATTGAATGCTCTTTTAATATTATTTGAACAAAATTTCGATAGGGCTTACCATTTTTGAGAAATTCTTCAAATTCAAATCATTGATGAATTCTAAACTTTAAGGCCTCGTCGGCACCCTGTTCTGTTGTCCGATTGCAATAATCTTTTTCAGGGACTATTTTTTATGAAATGGGATCATAATAGGGGGTGAGAGTAAAAGAAATCGCAGGTTGAAAATAAGGAGCACCATAATATAACACCAGAAAATACATCCTTGTAATACTGAAAATAATGTTGATAATTTATTACTTCAGAAATGCATTGCTTCCTTCTTGCAATAAAGTTTAAAAAGTTTCTAAATTTTTCTACTAGTTTCTCTACTTAGTTATCTTCCATTATCACATAAAGTACCCATGGTTATTTTAATTAATGTAAAACTCACGAGACTGAAGTATTGAAAAATACCCTTTATATTATATATGCATCAAATTATATGCACCATGATTATACTTCGAAACTATTTTTATTATCTTATATAGGTACGTATTTTCGTTTATCTTGAAATCCCACGGAGATATTTGGTTTTGTTTCTCGTGACTTATTCTGAATACACCTTCTTTCAATCATTCCCTAAACTTATCACTCTTTAAACTCGTTTAAGATTCTCTAATGCTGAAGACTCGCTAAACTCCCTGTAATCATACTTTCTGAAAGCTGTCTAATGATTCTCTGGATCTGTACCCTTTAACAATTTTCTAATTCACAGGTTCTCTTTCACTACTCCCTTACCATCCTCAGAACCCCCGCGCACTAGCGAAAAGTTATTGTGCGACAATTTTGTCTGTGCGTCTCAGCATATTTTTTGGCGACCGAACTTTTTGTGTCCGCTTCAGTTTTGGAATGGATTTCGAGAATGTTGTCGTGATTGGTGGTCTCGTACTACGAGGAACTTCCTTGGAGGAAGAAAGGAAAGAAGAAGAAAACGATATTGGGTACATCCACTATTCAGTGATAGATAATTAAAGAAAAAGTTTCAGACATCATATGAAAATTTCAGAACTTGCCCCACCAAATTGTATGCCTAATTTCGTATGACCATAGGAAGCATATGTACTTGGGTCGAATTTTTTATTATAACTCAACAAATTTGTTTCAATTATGTCCTCTTTACATTGATACCTGAATATTCGGCCAAATCTTTTTTGTATATACTTGGTCTCTTCAGTCCTGCGTCGATAAAAACATTTTTTTATTATTAAATCGGTTCTTTACTACACCTACTTGTACTCTTACCAGACAAATAGTAAAAGGTCATAGATAACCAAGAAAAAGAGTTTGATTAAAAAACAAATAATATATTTGCCGTTTTACAAAAGGCTTTGGTTCAATGAAGCGAACGAACTTTTGCACCGGCCTAATATTCATAAGGCCAGAAGCTGTTGAGTTCCTATACTACGTTTAATTTATTTTCTGCCTCTTTGCCATCCCCTTTACCGTTTTATCGCTCACCGCTCTTTATATGATCGCAGCCTTACAGTTTGCGAGTTATAACAGAAAATCGGAAAATAGCCGGATTTTCAGGGGTTAATTCACGCTCTTCGAATGAATTTGGGCAGAAAAAAAATCGTTATACATATCTATATATCCTCTACATATCCCCGAAGTTTAATAATTTTTTAAATTTCCAAGTTGTGGATCTTCCCTTGTCAGTCACTTTTTCGTAAAACGAAGCTACAAGAAAAATATTATGTTACATTTTCGACATATTTCTGCATGTAACACCTCTATCTTTCGGATTCTGTCACAATTCTGGTGAAGCCAGTAGACCTTAAATTACTCCCAAACTACTTGTTCTATAGAAAATATTGCAATAAGAAAAAATCTTTGATATTTACACATCATTCCTCAAAATGAGTTAAAATTCACGTTGACTGCCGGGGGCTCAATGGCGGAATTCAGTGACTGAATATTGTCTGGGGGAGCTGTCCGTGGGAGGGTGGACGTTAACGATAGGAAAATGACGAAAGTTAGAAAGAAATGAAAAAAGAGTTTGGTCGTCACGACGCAGCATTGAATTACGAGGTGCCAAACGGGGTGGCTGCAGGCGTCAGTACGATCGTTACAAAAGATAGAAGCACGTGTACATACAGGTCGACGAAAAATTAATAGCTGAAATGAAAAAGAATATAACGAAACTTTGCGAATAAAAAGGGCAAAAATTACTCGGTCCTGACAGAAAAATTGCTGTCGACGCCAATGAAGCCTATTTTACACACGCATTGTTCTGTTCATTAACTTTCGCAATGTTGCCAGAAGGAAAGAAATGTAGGTATTAGATTTTTTTAGGGCTATTCACTTGAAATAATGTAAATGGCAAAAAGGTACATTTATTCACAGCTCCTAAAAGTTTGCAGAATTTCGTATACAATTTTGAAAGTTCCCTAAAACATAAAGAGAGGTATGTTACGTATTTTTAGGGTTTATACAAAAACCGAGTTTAGAAAAAAACGGGTTTCGAATTCCACTATTCCCAAAAAACCGGTTAAACCGGTTTTCGAATTTTCATAAAAATATAATTAAAATAGAAAAATAAATATATGTACTCATTTTAAAATCTGACGGTTTTTTTCCTAATATTTATGGAATTATAAAAATACAATAAAATAAAATATAGATACTCTATCTATACAGAACCAATTGAATAAGAAAAAAATTAAAATAACTAAAATCCGTACAAATCCGTACAATTTTTGAGTTCATTTAATATTTATGGAACTACAAAAATATAACACAATAAAATACACTGCATATAAAACCAAACGAAAATAACTTAAAATAACTAAAATCCGATCAAAATATAAATTATAAATTTTTGTTCCATTTAGTATTTTTCTTCAGAAAATGTGTACTCATGAAGATTATTTCTACAGTAAACTGTTACTTACCGACTACAATATGCTTGTGTCAGAGGCGATTTCCAATAAAAAATGATAACGTTTTCAATTAAATAGTTAATTCATTTTTACATATTAATTCTAGTACCTATATAAAATCGGTTTTTCAAATTTAAACACCGGTTTTCGAATTTTACAAATTTATAAAAAAAAAACGGATTTTAAACCCGGTTTTTAAAAACCGACAAACCCTAGGAACTTAGTAATTTCGAAAATTTGATTAAGCTGATTTCGTGTAATATGTCAAATAAATCGTTTCTTATAAACTTTTCGCGCAAATGAGGAGTGGAATTTAACAACAGTCTTACAAAATCTATCTGTTAAGAATAGATCGATATTGAACACATAATAAAGCATATAACAATGAGGAAAAAGTCTTTTTGTTTCCATTGTTTGACTACAGACAGGATGTGTTATTGGGAGAATATGAAAAAATGTAGATAAAGAGAGGAACCCTGTAATCGTTGCCATTATTTCCAAACTGAAGAGATATCTAGCTGGAAAAAAATGAACATGAACGTGCTGAATGGAAAGGTCGCTGCAATACGCTATCGACTGCATTTGCATCCGTTTAATTTGCCAAATGTAATCGCAAAAAGAGTCTGCATCGGGTCAGAGAACTTTCCCGATATTTCAGTTCTGGTAACGAGCACGACGGAAACTTAACAATCGACATTCGCTTGTATTCCACTACCTATCAAAAAGCAATCTTTCATCAGACGCTTCTGATCAATAAGTCGTGTGACCATTAGGTTCGTGATTGCAGTACGCACTTGTATGTACTCGGTTACGATATATTTAGCGTGGACACCACTACCACTTACGATACAAATACGATAAGTGTATTACAAATTAAAGAGGCGACTTTAGTATAGTAGTATAGTTACAAATATTCAATGCTATCGATAATATAATTTCCTAATACTATAAAAGTAATCCTTCCTGCTCTTTACAGAACAATCTTGTTTTGAACCAACGACCATAAAAGATTCTGTGCACTGCCGACAATTTTTTGAGCGATAGTCGCTCGCGGGAAGTGCATTGGCTCTTATGGATGCGCGCGCATTTGACGACCCGACTGCATAGTGACTGTTTCGTTTTGGGAGTCTGGCAACAGAAAAGTGACTGATCTGTCCCTCTACAGCTTCTGGCTCTATGAAGATTAGGCCGGTGCAAAAGTTCGTTCGCTTCATTGAACCAAAGCCTTTTGTAAAACTAGAAATATATTATATGTTTCTTTAATCAAACCCTTTTCATTGGTTATCTATGACCTTTTACTATTTTTCTGGTAAGAGTACAAGTAGGTGTAGTAAAACAACCGACTTAATAATAAAAAAATGTTTTTATCGACGCAGCACTGAAGAGACCAAGTATATACAAAAAAGATTTGGCCGAATATTCAGGTATCAATGTAAAGAGGACATAATTGAAACAAATTTGTTGAGTTATAATAAAAAATTCGACCCAAGTACATATGCTTCTTATGGTGATACGAAATTAGGCATACAATTTGGTGGGGCAAGTTCTGAAATTTTCATGTGATGTCTGAAACTTTTTCTTTAATAATTTTTCACCGAATAGTGGATGTACCCAATATGGTTTTCTTCTTCTTTCCTTTCTTCCACCAAGGAAGTTCATCGTAGTACGAGACCACCAATCACGACAACATTCTCGAAATCCATTCCAAAACTGAAGCGGACACAAAAAGTTCGGTCGCCAAAAAATATGCTGAGACCCACAGACAAAATTGTCGCACAACTTTTCGCTAGCGCGCGGAGGCTCTAAGGGTGGTAAGGGAGTAGTGAAAGAGAATCTGTGAATTAGAAAATTGTTAAAGGGTGCAGATCCAGAGAATCATTAGACAGCTTTTAGAAAGTATGATTATATGGAGTTTAGCGAGTCTTCAGCATTAGGGAATCTTAAACGAGTTTAAAGAGTGAGAAGTTTAGCGAATGATTGAAAGAAGGTGTATTCAGAATAAGCCACGAGAAACAAAACCAAATATCTCCATGGGATTTCAAGATAAACGAAAAAACGTACCTATATAAGATAATAAAAATAGTTTCGAAGTATAATCATGGTGCATATAATTTAAAGCATATAATTTGATGCATATAATGTCAAGGGTATTTTTCAATACTTCAGTTTCGTGACTTTTACATTAATTAAAATAACCATGTGTACTTTATGTGATAATGGAAGATAACTGGAGAAAGTTGTAGAAAAATTTAGAAACTTTTTAAACTTTATTGCAAGTAGGAAGCAATGCATTTCTGAAATAATAAATTATCAACATTATCTTCAGTATCACAGTGATGTATTTACTGGTGTTATATTTGGGTGCCCCTTATTTTCAACCTGCCATTTCTTTTACTCTCACCCCCTAGTGTGGTTCCATTTCATAAAAAAATAGTCCCTGAAAAAGATTATTGCAATCGGACAACAGGAAAGGGTGCCGATCAGGCCTTAAAGTTTAGAATTCATCAATGGTTTGAATTTGAAGAATTTCTCACAAATGGTAAGCCTTATCGAAATTTTATTCAAATAATATTAAAAGAGCATTCAATTTTCGACAATTGCTGTATATATAATTTTTTCGTGCTTCCAACCATTTTTTAGATAATAGCGCTTGAATATAGACAGGTTCCGATCGTACGGAAAATTTAATATCCAAAATCCCAAAAGTAAGTGTTAAAATCGTTTCTAATCGCAGATGCTGCTCGACTGAATCTATTATTGCGTCTACCATCACCTTGTACAGGAGTATCATCACCATTTCCTTCATTTAACTGCATTGTCACTCGAATGTACTATCGTCACTATCTCCACCTCTTTCTCGGATAAAATTGTGTAAGATAAAAGCACATTTGATAGAAATGATTACTTTATGCGGTAAAGTTTCTACATCTTTAGCCAAAAAACATTCAATGCATTTCCTTGCTATGGAGAGTCGTTCTTTTTTTTTTTAAGATGTACGCTTCATCTCCGATTAAAACATTTGGAAGAACAATGTTAGAATATGAAAAAACTTGGCGGAGGGGGGGGGGGGGCGTTAAATCTTTCAGCTATCCCATATCCAGGGATTGAGCTAGTACGGTCGTTTTCTACTGTGTGTTTGGGTCTGTATCGGTCTGTGTCTACGTGTGGCTCCTGCGTGTGCGTGCTAGAGGTCAGCTGTTTCGGCTTCGAACCTCGCGGCTCGCAAGTTGCAGCGCTAAATATTCAACTGTTAATATCTGAAGAAAGAAGCCTCGGACCCCAAAACGGTAAAGGACGTTTGGATATCTTCTTGCATCGGGATATTACATGTTCCGAATTATCCCTCACTTTTGGGACACCCTGTATATGTGAATTTACGCCAGGTCTTTATATATGCTTCGGTTTAACAAGCGTCGCTGTAAACTACATGAATTGCTGTCCGTTTTTACTCGAGTATATTTAGTTTCTACATTTTCGATTTATTTTTCCATTAAAATCACTCCATTTCGGGTTGTACCACCAATTTCGTGACACCTGTATAAGGTGTGGCTGTTCCTACCTAACTTGACGAACTTAATTTATACGTACACTATTTATTTTATAGAACTTATTTCGAACAAAAAGTTAATGGTATTGAGCGGGAGGGTGGAGGGCATGTGATGCAACACGTGGTTTCTTACAATCTTGCTCGATTACTGAGGTACCTATATATAAAGGTCACCTACAGTTCTTCAAATGGAATACACAATATTTCAATGAAAGGAATTCAATAAAGTATCAAACGATGAGTAAAATAGTATTAACTCTTGTTTAAGGGGTCTTTCCACTGTGAAGCCCTGATAATGTACCGCTGTTTGGAACTTTTTTTTGTCACAAGAAGAATGTGTTAACTAATTTGAATTTTTTCTATTTATTAATACGTGCTTTGAGAATACAAAATTATTTTTTCATATTTTTTTAATGCTTGCTTGCGGCAAAATAAGTGGATGTAATATGGGCTGTAAGATAAACGACGCCTCGACTGTGTGGTCGATTTTAGAGGAACCGTTTGTCTGAAAGAAAAAAACCAAAAAGATTTGTAATTAATATGACTGTCGCTATGGCGGGGACTAGGATTAATTAGATTGATGAAGAATTAACAAAATGGCGGACGTCCAAAGTTGAACTATCGAAATTAGCTAAATTTTTTCATCATTCTGCGACGCAAATATGAGAAACAACAATGAAAATGTGTGATTCCAGTTCGGGCCATAGCGACAGATACATGGTTCCTCCAAAATCGACCACGCAGTCGAGGCGTCTTTTTTTACAGCGCATATTGCATCCCCTGATTTGGGGACAAGCAAGCATTAAAAAAATATGGAAACAAACTTTTTGTATTTTCAAAGCACGTGTTAATAAATATAAAAAACTTCTATTTACTAATCACATTCTTTTTGTGACAAAAAAATTCCAAACAGTAGTACTTTATCAGGGCGTCACAGTGGAAAGACCCCTTAAGGGGAGAGCCTGGTGTAGCGGGGCGAAGAAACCGATTTTTTTTTTGCATAACATCTCGATAATATGTTCCCAAAGCCGCAAAACGAAACTCGAAAAATTAAAGCGGATATAGCCGGTTTGGTTACGGAACATCAGGTTACCAGAAAACTTTAAATGTGCTTTTCTCGAAACGACAGTTTTACAATTGGCGGGCAATGTAACTCCAAAAATATTCAACCGATCGACTTGGCCTTGTGCACGGATGTTTGTGAACATTTTCTTCACAAAACATGGCTATTGGTATGATGATATTGTTTAAATAAATAACTTTTTTTACACATTTAAGGCAAAATTTCGTTGGTAAAAGTGAACTTTTTTCATGAGTCCGCCATTTGTTCAATTTTGCATTTTTTAAGTTATGAATTTATACGATTTGTGTATACGCTCATAAACTAAACAAAAATTGTTCGATTTTTAGTTTCAGATGAATACAGTAGACGCTACGTTGCCCGCAGAGGAACAATTGCATCGCCAACCAACTGGGCATTATCCCGTATAACTCTGTTATTTGCCGCTCTTTTTTAATAAATTTTTTTTTATCTACATTAATTTGACAGTACACTATCCTGAAAGTTTCAGGAAGATCGATTAAATACTTTCTTTAAAAAAAATTCCCGACGAATGCCTCGATTTTCAGCTAGTTACACCAGGCTCCCCCCTTAATGGATACAGGCCCAATTCAACCCATTTTCTATATTAAACCACTTATGTTACTTCTTATTCCTATTACTCACTTAAGAAAATTCGAATTTCAAATCGTAACAGGTTAAAAATCTGGCATGAAATATTATTCTCTGATACTTATAGTGAGCAAGGTTATGGGCCAAAATAGACTTCATAGTTGACTGTTAACCTATCCACCATCCAAAGGTTAAGATATACGAGATTAAAAATTGAGAATGAGATTGTGGCAGTAGCTATTTTTTTTCTATTTTTGGAGATATTTCGAACTTTCACGCGGAGTTGAACATTAACTAAATAAAAAATTATTTAAATAAGGATCAAGTAAAAGTTGATTTAACTTTAGATTATTCGATGAATAAAGTTAACTTTTTTATTCGACGAATAAAATTAATGTTTTTATTCGACGTGACTTTTTAACTTTAACTTTGCCTGTATCTTTAACTTTATTCGACGGTGTATTCAGCGTCGAATAATTTTGTGGTCGAATTAAAAAATTAACTTTGTTCGTCGAATAAAGTTAGTTAACTCGGGTTAGGTTTATTCGACACATGAAGAATAATTTTTTTATTTTTATTCGTTATTCAAAATTTTAATTAAATAAAAATTTTGCCCATCTCTGCTTTCACGTACTCCTTCACACCCCTTCATTACTTCCTGTCGCTTCTTTTTCGTAATACCGATTATTACGAGTGCATAAATTGCCAGTCTAACAGCGACTGATTATTCGTCAAATGCATATTTATTTTTTCTCTGTATGCTGTAAAATACTTTTCAGAATTATTTTTATCTTTTTTTATAGAAAGTAATGAAAAATAGACATGGTCAAATTTAGGATATCTGCGCAATATTCCTGAAACATTACACAAACGTGGCCATTGCAATATTGCACGGCAATGTTTCCACAATGTTGCAGGAATATTGCAATGCCACCTGCAACCAAATGGCAACATTGCAATGTACTGCAACGTTTGGGCAACGTTCCTGCAACAATGACGGTAGTTTGAAAATATTTTTTTGTAACCAGCCACATAGCGTTTCAGTCTGTCGTATTAGAGTTACATATGTATCAATTATAATCCTGAAATGGTTCTCATTTTTCTGCTCAAAACTATGAACACGTTTCCGATGGAGGTATTTTCTTAAGTGGTCCAATATATAGAAAAATCTTTCCCCTATCTTCGTTCCAAAAACGAAACAAGAAAAAAAGAATATCTCCCTCAACACTATGCAACTTTTTATCTATATCATTTTTTCACAGAACGGACAGTTTGTAACTAATTCTAATCTAAGTCACCAAGTTAAGTTCCTAAGCTTATATAAATGCGTCGCAGAAAAAAACAAATTTCACATTAGAAATTACAAATATTAATATTCCCTACTGTGATGAGCCCATTAAATAAAAATATGTTTATTTTAAAATAGAGTGCTTGATGTGATTACTCTTTACTAGATCGTAGATACAAAAAACAACGCGTGTTCTTAATTACAGTAGAGCGTCAATTATCCGAACCTCGATTAACCGAACCGCCGATTATCCGAACCAGTGCTGGATCATCGCTATCCCCACCACTTCATCGAACCAGTGTAGCGCTACCGATTGATTGATGGACTTTTGCGTAATATAAATTAACGCAGTAGTACTTTTGTATTTAATAAGTAATTTTAGGTGTAATTTCTATATTTATAAACTGTGTAAAGTACATGTATGCTTCATTCTCCGAACTGTTTGCTTATCCGAGCAATTCGAATTTCCGAACCACCTCTGTTCCAAGCAGTTCGGATAATTTACGCTCTACTGTAATTAATTTTTTTATTAATGCCACTATTTTTATATTACTACGTTTTATATTACGTATCAAATCTATATACCTTCTTTGTTAGGAATCCTGCGTGATATTAGATGCAGGTTTAATATATCACTACTCATTTATTCTCCTCTTATTTCAAGTAGATTTAACGATAATCATGTACTACGAATATCCCTGTTACTGGCGCGCCTTTTGGCATTACACGAGTGGGTGCGCTATATGTATTCTCCATACACTCGACAGTCTATATTAATATTGAGAAATTACAATTTGTCTGTTAAAATTTTACAAAATATTCATTCAAATATATAAAATAAATAGTGTAGAATACGAAATGCATTTATGTGCAATAGATTTATTTTATTTTATTTTTTTATTACGCAGTTTCAATCTCCTCGAGGAGATTATTCTGCCAGACACTCCATACCCATTACAAGCTCTTTTACAACCTTACTTATAATACAACTTTTTATTTTTTTATTTTTTTTTATTTTATTTAATCATCATGTTACATTCGTTTAGGTACATGTAGACTAGTTTGCATATTGCCTCTGTGGGCTTGGAAAGTGGGCATGCAATGGATATTACATTGCATGAAAGTGGGAGAGTAAAGCCTCGGGTTCGCAGTCCATTAATAAGTTTGATCCTTTGCTGGTCAAGTAGAGGACATTGCCATAACACGTGGTCAATGTCCTGGTTCTCCCAGCCGCACGCACAACTTGAATCATTTACCAATCCTAATTTGGTGAGTGAAGAGGGGAGATTATAATGTCCGGATCTGCATCTATTGATAGTGACAACAATCTTGCGAGGCAGGTTTTTACCGGCAAACCATGGCTTTTTACTTTCAACGTGGAAGTGCTCGAAATAATTAACGCCCTTGAACGAGCTCTCTGTGACTATGATGTCGTTAGTGTTGTTGGTAGCCATCAATTTATGCATTTCCCTAAAGTCGGTAAAAGGGATCTTAGGAGAGTTCGTTGGGTGGTTATTTGTGGCGTTTTTAGCCAGACCATCCACTGTCTCATTGCCCTGTATCCCTGTGTGGGCCGGTATCCAGTAGAATTGGATTTTGTTAGCGTTTAGATTTATTTTGGAGAAGTCGTAAGCTTTCTGTCTTATCTTGAGAATGTAGGGGTTGGTCCTTACGCCAAAGTTAGCGTATTTTAAGGATTTTAATGAGCTTAGAGAATCAGTGAAAATAATGAAGTTTCGATCAGGTTTACTTAGGGCAATATCAACAGCATCGTTTAGTGCAATACATTCAGCTGTGAAGATTGACGCGTTCTTGTATATGCTTCTTTCTATGGTTATGTTTAAGTCGTTACACCAGCAAGCACTCCCAACAGAGAACGCGCCTTTGGATTTACTTCCATCTGTGAAAATGGCGTGAGCTCCCTTCAGTCTTACCAGTCGCTCTATTAAGGAGTTGGGGTCTTTGGCAATTGCTACGTCTTGACCGTATGAGGTGTTGATATCAAGGCTATTTGTTAGGGCGTGATAATTGTAATTGTAGATATCATATCGAGAGGAAGAGTAGATGAGATCTTTGATATTGTGTGTGTTCTCTATACATTGTCGCAGTAATCGATTGCTAAATTTACGTTTTCTGCTGTGGTTACTTATCAAATTTTGGAAACGTGTAACAGTTTTGTGTATTAATAGCTCTTTGTTGGAATGAATTTTTCCCAGATAGCTATTACATAAAAATCTTGAACGCTCTTGTATGAGTTGTAGTTTGGATTCCGATAACAGGATGTTAGTGGGTGTGCTAAGTCTATATCCCAGGGCCAGTCTTATAGCCACACGTTGAATTTTTTCGAGTTTCTCTATTAGTTTAACTTGAGTAGGGAAATAAATAAAGCACCCGTAGTCAATAATTGATCGAATGAGGCTCTTATAGAGTATTGTTAAAGTTTCTGGATGTGCTCCCCACCAAGTGCCTCGGAGAAACTTTACAATGTTCAGTGCTCTAGAGCACTTTTTTTGTAATTGTTCAATTTGATTTTTAAAAGACATCTTATAATCAAAGATGATGCCTAAGAAGCGTACTGACTCGCTGGATTTAATTGTTGTATTGTTAATCTCAATTTCTGTTCCTCCTGGTTGTATATTACGGTTGTTAAAGTGAAGGAATACTGTTTTATGTGGAGATAATTCTGATCCTAAATTCCTAAGGTTACCGTAGATTAAAGAGATTGATTTTTCTAATAGTTTTTTACATGAATTGATTGGAGACCTCTTGCAATATAACGCGATGTCATCTGCAAATTGTGAAACAATAACACTCTTGGGTAGATTTTTAGCAATTTCGGAAACATAGATATTGAATAGCAGAGAACTCAGAACGCCACCCTGGGGAACACCTTTATGTACCATCCTAGCTTCCTTGTCCAATGCCTCTGTGTATATTAATCTTTCGAAAGTAAGAAATTTTATAAACCTGATCAAATGGATTGGACATCCAATTTCAGCTAGTTTATCCGAAAGGGTGTTTATATTGACATTGTCAAAGGCACTATTGATATCTAAGAATGCAGCCAAGAGGTGTTTTTTATTGCTAAAAGCTTCATCAACACTTAATACGAGGTTAGTCAAATTATCAATAGTAGACTGGCTCTTTCGAAACTCCGACTGAAATTTGGGGAGAAAATTGTTATGTTCAATCCACCACCTTAGTTTGCTTTTCACCATTGTTTCAAAAAGTTTACATGCGCAGGATGATAAGGAAATCGGCCTAACACCCTTTCCGTCCGATTTACCTATGAAGTGTACGTATGACTTCTTCCATTCTGCTGGATAGGTATTATTATGGAACATTTCATTGAAAATGTCCAGAAGAATTAGTTTATATTTAACTGGCATTCTTTTTAGAATTTCATAATCGATCCCGTCGATACCGGGAGCTGAATTGATGTTTTTGTTTCTAAGAGCATTGTTAACCTCTACGAATTCAAAAGGTGAGTCAAGAAAGTCGTTTTCGCCACAAGTTGGTAAATAATTTGGGTCAACGGGTACCCACGGAGGACTGATCTTATTTAGTGCTTCCTTGATTTTCTTCTCTGACTGGTGATTCTCCGAAGTATGAGAGGGTATTATTTTAGTCCATTTATTTTTGAGGATTTTGCTAATGTTCCAAACATATTTTTTACTAGTATTGAAGTTTATATTTTCAGCAAATTCTTTAAAGTTATTTCTTTTCTTTTGTTTGAAAGTTCTCTTAAGGCGGGATCTCCTACCCGCGATTGGTCGCTGCGATTAGTCGCAGCGATTTGACCCAGCGACTGGCCCTAGGCTGAATCTCCTTGCCTGCGACCAGAGGTGTGCTCGGGACGGGCCGGAAACTTTCGGGCGGGATCGAGCGGGGTCCCGAGACTCGATTCGGGCTACAAGCATAGCCACCATGAGCGGGCAATTTGATTTCAGGTCGGCTCGGCAAAACTCGGACGCGATCGGACGATATCGTTACCAGTAATAGATCAAAATTATTACCCGAGAACATAGAAAAATTATGTTTCTTACACGTTAATTTGAAATAATAAAATATTCGCCTTCCTGTATATTGTTGTTACTATGAAACATCCAGGAAATATTCCTTTCTGTATGCTTATAGTTGTTCGTACGTTTTCTATTTTAAATCTGAACCTATCCCGAAAAAGATAATACCCTATATATCCCCTTTACATAAAGTACTAAGTATGAAGTATATTTTATTAAAATTTTAAAATATTGTCGATATAAAAATAGTCTTCTTCCCAAGTTCTGAACATGGTATTTATTTAAGTACGTACATGGACATGTTCAGTATTCACAGACTATTTGGTAGGAATGAAAATACATATATATGTAAATAAATAATAAGATACAAATTATGATTCAACAGGAGACAGAAAGGTAAAAACTTATCACTCTGGTATTGATATAAATTATATACATAATTCTTTTCGTCTCGGTCCTCTCGTAATAGCTGGCTTTCGAGCCGATCGCGTCCGAGTTTTGCCGAGCCGACTTGAAATCAAATTGCCCGCTCAGAGAAGATATAATAAGAAGCGTCACGAAGTCATCGTACGCACTACCCACCGACAGAGTAATATACGGATTAACTCAGACTGAAGAATGCCTAAAATTATCAAAGACAGCACAACGTTCTTGATTGCCCTTTAGAGATACTGGCAAAAAGATGTTGTCGAAACATTCTTGGGGCAATATGAAATTACCGGTCGAAAGCAATGAATGACTTCACGCTTCACTTTGAGCCCGCTTTTATCCCAACGCTCAGTGGACCGGAATCTTAAGAAATAGAGAAATTATTCAACATGCCATTTTTCGCAATCGAAATGCCGAATCATATTAAGCTACTTCATATCAAAAGGTGTTTGATTTTCTTTCGGCAAAGATAGAAAACTATTACTGGATCTACAGAAATGCATAAAAAGTTTAAAACACCTTCATCTGTATTCCAGTGGGAATCTTTTGACCTACAATTTGTTCTATAATTTTTAAAATCTTTATTTCTGACTTCATCTTGGGTCTCTCCACCTAATTGGCCGATTGCAAGGTTGCCAAAATATTTTATATTTTCGCAGGAATGTATCAACACTTTGTAAACAGTGTTTGGTTACATAGGATAACATGGATACAGGTTTAAAAATATTTCTGCATGTTTTGCCTTGTGGGACAAAAGTGGGCTCAGAGCGAGGCGGAAATTCCAATTATCTTTTACAGCCGGTAATTTAGAATTTTTCGAAGCGAAATTTCTTCATTCGTTTACGGTAGGCAATAATTGCTTGTTTTCGAAGCGTTCGTCGGGAAGTATTTGTGTACCTGATGTCGAACAGGGACAATCGACACCGTGCCGTTTCTTTGCAGGGGTTTGAACTTTCTTCGCACTGAGTTAATCCGTTGATTGCTCTGTCACCGGGTGCTACACAGGGACTTGGGACCGGCACGTACCGTTGTCTACCACCGGCTCGCGGGACCATACGGTCATAAACCGCGACCCTGGCGAGACGCTCTGACCGATCACCCTGATGAATTTTTCACAGCGAGGTGAAAATTCATTCGTTGTTTACGAGCGGTAATATTCATATTTTCCCAAGAACGTTTCTACAATATCCGTTTGCCACATTTCTAAATGGCAATCAAGCACGTGGTGGGTCTTTAAGAACTTTAGGCATTCTACAGCCTGAGTTAATCCGTATATTGCTCTTTCAGTGGATAGTACATATGTATTTTGGAACCAAATGTGGTAGATATTTTCTTCCCTCACTTCGTCAACAGAGAGAGAGGGTCTCCCCTTCTCGAAGAACGATGTTCCCAAAATGTTAGTTTCATAATTATATCAAAACAACAATTACTTTCATGTCATTTTCTCTTCTTTATACAATGAAGTGAAAAATATAAATTAGTTGAAAGCAGAAACCTTGTAGGTACTGTACGAATTCTCATTATCGTTATACCTGGTTATGGATGGGTATTCTTTCATTGGCATGCATTTATATTCATAATACGATATCATTTGTTGAGACGAAGTAAAGAAGTTCGAACATAAGGTCATTTAATGTCGCATGAGGTTGTAAATTACATATCGAGGCCTCCAAGAAGTCAGGTACAAAAACGACAAACGGTGGTCGTCTCGTTGAACCCTATTTCACCGTGCTAGGCACTTGTTATAATATCTACATATGCAAGATGTGACAAAGATGATACCAATATAGCAATTAAAAAGTATTATCCAACATCAATACGCCACGCGATAGGGGTAGAAGAGAGGTAGTCCGCTGACTGTGCGGGATGCCGCCTGCTTGATCCTCCCGACAAATTCAAGACCGATCTCTTATTTCTCGAGAATAAACACGCAAGGTATAGGGAGGAGATTATATTATGTCCAGTCGGTCCTGCATTCCTTTGAAACGGCAACTTTCCACCACTGCACCGTAATATCTCCTCCCTATGGCACACGTTCTCTTGCACCGAATACGTCAGCGCGTGCTTTTATTTTGATATTCCAACGCGTGTTTATATTCGAGAGATTAGGTATCACGCGCAGTCAGCGGACCCCCCCCTTTTCTTCCTGCGGCTCTCCGCGAGGCGTACTGGTCTTTCTGCAGAATAATTTCGTTTCCTACACCATTGCCAAGGAAACATTCTTCGATCTAACATAAGAACATCTTCTTCTTTTGGTAATTGTGCGGACCTTAAAATTAATTTTCGTCACGGTCAACGTTCCAACCATACTTATTATTCTTTTATACTGGAGCGAAACACGGTTTATTGCCTGCCGAACGTAGAGGAATTAGCTTGTAGCAATTGGGGATTAATCCTAAAAATTGTTCCGCTGTTCTGGAAGTTACTTGGCAGATGTTTCCTAATTACTGTATATCCTGTATATCGGGGCCAAAGGTCTAGTGTCATAAAGCTGTAGTAAACCGTGGCTCGCTAACAATCCGTTTAGGGCATCACTCATCACGCTACATCATGGAACTTCGCGCGTGTGTCGATAGGAACATTGCACTTTCCACGGCATATTTATCAAATTCTTGTAGTTTTATTGGAACTATTGACGCTAAATCATGACGAATTGACGTTATTTTCTTAAATAACGTCAAACTTATATATTAACACTTTTAGTATCAATTTCCTTAATAATATTCGGCATTTTTAAATTGCAAAATACAGGATGTTGCATTTTTTCCCATTTTTGGGGATTTGCCCCCACTGTGCGACATAGAATACACGTATTTAATCCATAACTGCCAAATATTCGCGAATGCTTTTTCCGCAGTAGCAAGGTCTAGATTATGTTGATTAGAAAACAAACAAAAAATTTGTTCAGAAGTTTCCGGAAGTGGAACTAAAAAGGGATGATTGCTGACAATTTTTCAATTGGTTTCTTATGGAAAAAAAATGTATATAACTAATTATTTGCTATTACTTAACAGAATAGACACTACTCATTTGGGACTCCAAAAATTGTTTTCTTTTATATCACCAAAAATTAAAAGACTCGATTTAAAATTCTGCACGAAAAATACATACAATCATAAACACGTGTTTGCACACAGATCAGAAGTAGGCGTCATGATATTTTTACCGTTTTTAGGTGCTCATATTAGTAGTCTACAGGTAACATAAAAATACATATCTTTTGAATTCTGACTTCTTTCCTTATTTCTTGGGATTCTGTCATACTGTGGCAATGGGTCGCAGTGCGACTGGTCGCTAGACTCCCTCCAGGAGGAGTCTAGCGACCGGTGGTCGCAATGCCAGCCTGCGACTAGGTATAATGGGAAACAGACCCTCCTCGCATTGTGTTGCCTCTCGAGTCGCCTAGGCTGGTACTCAAACAGACTCGCGTCAGGCTCCTATGTCTGGCGCATACCCGAGGATCGCAGTCGCTTGTAGGAGAACAGATACATGCTTTCCCATTGCAGGAGTATACTGCGACCAGTCGCTGCGATCAATCGCAGCGACCAATCGCGGGTAGGAGATCCCGCCTTTAGCTAGAGCCACAGATTTATTGTAGTCAAAGTAATCTGAAAGGTTATTGGTGAATTGCCATTTCTTAAACGCTGCCCTTCTGAGCCTTTTAACCCTCTCACATTCTGGGTCCCACCATGGAACAGGATTTCTATGTACACAATTGTTCACGACTCTTTTTTTTGGTGTGTTTAGAATGACAGCGTCCGAAAGTATGTTCGTGAAGAAGGAGTATTTCTCACCAGCATTTAGTTGTTCAAATCCCGGGAGCATGAATTTGGAATAATTATCATTTAAATTCTTATCCACTTCTACCCAATTAGTGCGTTGCGATTTCAATTTGAAGGATTTTTTACGGTATATAAATTTGCTTAAGTGAACATTTATAAATGTTGGAAAGTGGTCAGAGCCCCAGGTCTCATCATTCACATTAACATTGATTTTATCAGCTACACTTATGGACGAAAATATCAAATCTAAGTTAGATGTTGTATTGTTGTGGGGATGTAGATGTGTAATGGATTTGCTGTTATGAAGAAACAAATTAGATTTATTGTAACTGTTGAGAAGTCTCTCCCCATTTGCGTCGCTTTTCCTACAGTTCCAGTTTACGTGGTGGGCGTTGAAATCGCCCATAAAGATAGTGTGATTTTTGGTATCTATGTTATCAAATATTTGAACCCATTGCATTTGTGAGAGTGATGAACCTGGAGCTCTGTAACAAACTGTAAGATCGATAGTAGGTTGCACGTTAGTGATTTTTTATACCTGCAAGTTCTACCCTGTCATCAGGGCACTTAATATTGGCAATTTCTACAAATACCAAGTTGTTGCGGATTAATATAAGGATCCCACCTCCTATAGCGTATGAACGATCTTTTCTGAAAGTTTTGAATCCGCTGCAGTGAAAGGCTTGTTCCGAAAGCCAAGACTCGACGCACACAAAAATGTCAATGTCAATAAGTAGCTTGGTAAGTTCTTCTTTCTTCGTAAGGATACTTCTTGGATTCCAATATAGTATTTTTAAGTCTTTTTGAAGAAGCGTAGCCATTTGTGAAGATGTATAGGTTAAATATTGTAGATTTTATAGTTAGGGGCATGATAAGTCAGACTCCTGTGATTGGTCCGAGTCCATTTCTGATTCGCTGACACCCTCCGACAGAAGTTTTTTCTTTATTCTTGAGCACCTGGATTTTAAACTTCGATCTTCTAAGTATGGATACACTAAATCGATCATTATGGTTAAACCTCCAATATCTTTTGTGAACTCTTGAGCGATTTCCAACACTTTTGCCTGACCCCAAGATTTTATTAGACACGACTTAAATTGATTGTAGTTCAATGCAAGAGGAGAAGGGGAATTCTCGATCATTTGCCTTGCTGTTGATAGGGTTTCTTCTACAACCTTAGCTTTTTCTTTGAAGGCACGCTCACTGTGACTAGAATTATCTTGGTTTTTCTGTTTTTTAGCCTTAGGATTTCTAAATTCTGAGCTTGTATTAGTTGGTGTGCTGAACAATATATTATCTTCTGGAAACGAATTGTCGAGTGTATCCTTCCCAAGCGATTGGTTTGTAGCGGCATCGACGCTTGCTCGTTCGTTGGAAGAACGGCCGATTTTACCGCTATGCGTCGGAGGCTCGGGTTTTCCCCCGTGTTGCTGGGTGAGTCAGGCGATGGCCAACGCTGCGTATCTGGCAGCCGGACTTCCCCAGGTAACGGATTTTCGGCGTGCCGACGCGCTTTTCCCGCCAAAATTGCCGCGCGTTTTCAGCGTCGCTTGGGGTACGCGGCCCTCTGAGGGGGCTGTATAAATAGCCCTCCTGAGGTGCCGCTCGCCCTCACTCTCTTGGCACAGCCTGTAGAGGCTACGTCACGCGTCGTGTAATTATCCGCCGAAATCAATTATTGTTGTATCAGTGTTAAACTGAGTATCGCCATAACGCGAATTAAAAGGAGTGTGGTGAAAGAGACCCTTGTAATATTAATTTCCTTATCACCCCTCAGGTTAAATGAGGGGTTTTCAGATGATGTAGACGCTGGAGAGGATCTTTTTATACCCTTGTTTTGGTTATCCCCTTGTAATGGTGGAAATTGAGGTGCCGGAGTGTTAGTGTTAGTGGCGACAATGTCAACACTAGTCGTGCCTGGAACGTTGACTGCGGCTCTTTCTTCGTTGTAGTTGGGACATGCCTTCGCTATGTACCCCTTTTGTTTACAAATGAAGCAGCATGTTGAATCGGTACTAAAGTAAATCCAGTATGTCGTGTCTTCGTAGCTTATTTGAAAAGATTCTAGGATAAGGTGTACATCTTCTTCTTTAACATATATTTGTCGGCGGAATGACATAATGTGTGAGCGACCAGGTTTGTTTAAACCTGCCCTAAGATAGCTCATTTGAGAGGCTGGAGTTATCCCCTTGCTTTTTAGTAAGTCAATTAGAAATTCATGGGGTATGATAGGGCAAACATTTGAGATAACCACTCTTTTGTTCTTCTCCATTAGCGGTCTAATGCTCAGTGAGTGGTTTCTTACTTAACTTATCAACTATGGATTTGCTGAAGAGATAGACACACACCCTACCGCCAGAGATTTTTTAAATGAACATTATGTTACTTGGGTCAATTAATTTTCCCAGGCCGTCTATGTACTCATCGTTGGAAATGCCTTCGAGTGAATCCAGTACTATAGCTTGGTCTTTCTTCGGCAACGAGCTGTTCGCTGTGGCATTCGCATAGGTTTTACTCACTGAGGCTTGTCCAGAGCTGTGGCTTTCCTGAGAAATATGACTCCTGTTGTCAGAAGTCATTATTCTAGTGTCGGAGATAGCGTAGAGCACGAATTGCTATGCAATTCGGATATTTTAAGAACTGTGATTCCTTGTAACTTGTCACCAACTATCTACAGTATGCGAATAATACTAGCCGAATCGTTTGTAAACACGAAGAGCAAACACGTCTGCTCGCGACGGTGTCTAACCGTAAACTCCTGTGCAATAGATTCTTACATAAGATGTGGATATACAAATGTATGTAGGTATAAATTTATTCGTTCGGTGACAAAAAACCCATCTTTTATACATTTACTACGGCTGTCTCTATAAGCAGGAGAATTCAAATTTCTTTCTCCAAGACAATCTTGAAGAATTATCGATTGAGGTGGGAAGGTAAATTTTCATATTCTACCCGCATTACCCTTCCTCTGAAACACGCGTGTATGAAGTGCGGAGATGTTGCATCCGTTCGGAATTTGTGAGGTTTTTCGGATATGAAGATTCGGGATTCGAAAAAATACACCCGTTTGTCTAGCGACCTCAGAGCAATCTGGTCATCGTCTTTAGTTTTTTGTCTCAGATCGCGCGTGGTAGCCAGATCAACCAGATCCAAAATAACATGGCCCTTGAGGCGTGTAATTTAAAAACTAATATACGGGCAAACAATAAATCCCTACAAAACCAAGGAAACCCGGCTTGTAATTTTCAGTCAAGTCCATACTGGCCATGAAGTTTTCATAGGTCTCTAATGCATCAATCGCTATTGAATGGCAGGTAAAAACTCCAAATCCTTAAAGTTCTAATCAGGACCTTAGAGTCTACCTGATTGCAAACGTATAAGTAAAGTAAAGTCGTTATTCAACGAAAGACATAGCAGTTGAAATTTCAAACAAACGGAAAAGTTACGGCCACGTCATAAACTCAGTCCTTGCCGCCCAGCAAATACTTTTCAGAACGTTCCGGTACGAATTGTTTTGCACCCGTTAAAGGAAGCTTCCAAACTTAATTTGAATGCAAATATTGCGTAACACGAAGGGAAATCTTAATTAAAGGAATACATAGGACTTCTGAAAAGGAAAAAACGCGAGAAAATAATTTTTTCCGCTATAATTTGACGTGCGTGTACCTATTTGACACGCCCGTCGTGCTTCGAAGGTACATGAAAGTACATAACTCAATTTTTCAATGTCCACGAGTTACCATACTCTGAAAATGAGGTAAACGTGGACTCAATTGATACACAGTACTGTCGTATCACATTGAAATATGTACACGAAACTGTAGCCTTAATTCCCAATATAGTGAACAATATATATATATATATATTGCAATACTTTTTTCACAAGCATTTACTGAGTTCAGTTACGCGATCTTCGACCTTCTAACACTTAACCCTCCGTGGCACACCTTCTTATAATCACAAATTGGTGACATGGCCCACGCGCATTCATTGGACCCCAGCGTTATTTTTTAGTTAAAATTTTCATATTTTTTAATCCTTTAAACTTTACAGTTATAACCTCGCTCCGTGGAGGTTAAACGGACGGGTGTCCTGGGCGGCCGAGAGAATGAGACACGGTGAACTGGACACAAAGGGGCGTTTATTCCTATGACTAGTATACACAATTTTACCCGGCCAGGTCTGTGCTGGCTAACAGTGCGTACGGGCCTTAAACTAGGCTTAGGGCTACGGCTTAATCTAGAGCGGCAGTTCGCGGAGCGGTCGCGGTTCGCGATTCGCGGATCGGTGGCGGAGCGCGGCGCGTCGCGGTGGCGGTGCGCAGATCGGCACGTTTCGGCGGTAGAAGTAGGAGTGGGGTGTGGTCGTTCTGGTGCCTTGGCTGTTGTCTCCTCCACCAATGGCCCTGACCAGTGATGCCAGATTCGGGACGGGAGCGCTCGAGAATTTCCCCCACCTCGCATGCACACTAGGCCGGAGCTGCGTGTGTGCATGCGCCGAGCTCGCGAACACGCAGCTACGGCGTAGTGTGCATGCGAGGTGGGGGAAATTCTCGAGCGCTCCCGTCCCGAATCTGGCATCACTGTCCCTGACCGGGAAGTCTTGAGTCCGCTCGCCCAGTGGTTAAAACCCGCGGGAGAAACGAAGACTGTAGGATGTCCTCCGGGACAGACTAAGTCTGACCCTAAGATTGACAGTGGATATCGACTTGCGTCTAGAGGTGGGCGTACTCGCGTTCCTCTAGGAGCCATGGAGGTAGGGGATTCCAAAATACGCAGTAATACACCTTGGTTATACAAGAGATTACTGGGAGAGCTCTGACCGTTTGCTCGTATCGCTCGTGGCAGACGCTGCCTAACGGGCCCGCCGCGCTGGCTTATCAGCGGCGCCGCGACGACTTTGCGAGCGATAGTGCTGCTCGGCGCGCAGCCATCTCGTGGCCACGCTCGGTAGCGGCGGGCCGCGCCAGGCGCGATTGGTGGGGGGAAGACTCGTGTCCCACCGTATTAACTCGTTACATCTCCCCCTCCCTTCGGAGGACGCGATCTTCCCCCACCTTTTATATACATCGTCTTACACTACTCCTTAAAATTACTATTTACAAACTTACTTGCTACCCACCACCATACTTAAACCTAATGTGAACGAACTTACTAGCTACCCGCCACCTTAAAACTACCCTTAAACTACGGGGCGCAGTAGCGACTGTACCACCGCCGGAGAGCGGCCATCACGGCTGCGGGGTGGAGGCCGGCTCGAACCGGATGCGGAGTTGTTGCCTCCGCAGCCGCTTGACCTCTACCCGCCCCCCGGGAGTGGAGATCCGAAACTTGCTGCCCTCTCGTAGGGCCGCAAAATCGATCCGGAGTTCCGGCGGATCCGGCGAGTATCTCCACCCTGGGGTGGTCGGGCGAGGAGTGGAGGCGTTGGGGCGGCACAGGGACGTTGGGGCCGGTGACGACGTTAGCGCAGTAGGCCATAGCGGGGGTTGAGAGGCTTGTGGCTCCTTCGGCGGGGGCGCCTGCTGGCGTGCTGGTGCGGAGGGCTGTGGCGGGGATTCGCGGGCTCGGGGCATCTGGAGTGGGGCTGGTCGGGGCTGGAGCACTGGTGCCTCCTGGCGTCCAGGCGTGGCGGGCTGTGGCTGCAGCGGCGCCCTCTGTTGCGGCGGCGTCCTCTGCTGCGGCGGTGGTTGCGACTGGGGCGGCTGCGTCCAGGGGGCGGTGGCGAATTCGCGGGCTTTCTCGCCCGGACGTTGACGTCGCTGGTGGATGGCCATTTCCAGCTCGTGCTGCCGACGTCTCGGGAGATATGTTTGCCGGAATGCATCCAAAAACGCGTCCCACGAGGGGATGTCGGCCTTCTCGTTCCAGAACCACTGGAGGGCCGAATCTTTTAAGATCCCGGGGAGACAGCGTAACATCTGGTCCGGAGTGACCTCGTAGCAATCCCGTAGGTCGTCCAACTGGTCGAGGAAGTCTTCTGCCCCTTTACCGCCATCGTAGTGGCCGCCCCACCGTCTTACTCGGTCCATCATGTAGTAAGTGTCGGCGGTAGCTGCTGATGCCCTGATCTCTGATGGGAGTTTGTTTCCCGGCCCCGGGGAGAAACTCATTAGGGGCGCTTCCTTTGGGGCGGCCTTCTCCTGAGTCGGCGTGTCGTTCGACGTGGTGTCTTCCTCGCGTTCCTCTAGGAGCCGTGGAGGTAGGGGAATTCCAAAATACGCAGTAATACACCTTGGTTATACAAGAGATTACTGGGAGAGCTATGACCGTTTGCTTGTATCGCTCGTGGCAGACTCTGTTTGACGGGCCCGCCGCGCTGGCTTATCAGCGGCGCCGTGACGACTTCGCGAGCGAGAGCGCTGCTCGGCGCGCAGCCATCTCGCGGCTGCGCTCGGTAGCGGCGGGCCGCGCCAGGCGCGATTGGTGGGGGGAAGATTCGCGTCCCACCGTATTAACTCGTTACACAGTGATAATTGTACATTCGTAACAGAGATGGGCAGAATTTTTATTTAAAAATAATTTCGAATAAGGAATGAAAGTTAAAAAAATTATTCGTCATTCATTCGTTAACCAGAGTTAGCTTTATTCGGCACATGACGAGTAATTTTTTAACTTTTATTCGTTAGTCAAAATTTCATTTAAATAAAAATTTTGCCCATCTCTGATTCGCAATACTCATATAAGCATGCTTAATCTTTTTCTACAAAAGTAAATTTTAATACGTTGAAATTTGTGTTGAAAATATAATTGTGGATAAAAGCGATTTTCTTTTGTTAAAATTCGCCACATTTTCAATTTTGTTATTAACGCCTAAAAGTTTACAGAAATATTAACAAAGACATATCCTGGGGTGCAACACACCCCGGGTGACCACGAAAGTTTAATTCTATCATAATCTACAATTTTTTAATATGTCAACTTTAGATGAACATAGAACATTATTTGATCTGATATTCTTGTATAAAATCTTTGGTGGTCAAATTACATGTCCTTCCATACTGTGTCTGATACATATTTGTAAACGCTCTTTCGCGATTCCTGTGAAAATGTCCCCTATTTAAACCAAAAATATATATATAATACGTACCGTAGGGCGGGGGGGGGGGGGGTAACTTTGTGATTAATGGGGTCACTTTGCACATCTTTATTTCCGTGTGTTATTCACATAGAAAAACATGTATACATACTGTCACAAAATACACTATCACAACTTCCAATTCTATTTTTTATTCAACTATAAAAGTAATCTTTGATTTGTCCTAAACTAGGGTATTGGTTCGGGATTATTAATTTATAGCTTTCGTGTGACATTTGAAAAACATCGGAAAGTGTCGCAAAGTCACCCCCGCTTACGATACGAATTTTTGATTGTCACAAAGTCACCTCATTAGTCACAAAGTCAGCCCCAGTTAGGATACCTCGAAATACGGCCACACTGATCCAATAACTAGAATAGCCGATATAACCAACAAATATTACGACTGTCTAGATCTGTTTAACTTAACTTGTACGTCATTTAAATCTAAGTTATACATATTATAATCTTTTATTTTGCATATAACGTGCGTTACTGAATACATTGTGTAATTGAAGAGTCCTTGTAGAAAACACTATAAGTGCTAAAAATCAAATTTTTCAGGAGAGAAAAACAACTTCTCTGACTTTAAATTATTTGCGAAATTTGATTTGTTTTGATTGCTAAATATGCTTATGTATACAATAAACCAAATGCATCACAAAAATTTCTACTTATCGCGTGAATGCAGTCCAAACTCATGAAAAAAATAATTGTATTTGTAGAAAACACTGTTTGTGCCACCTCTTAGTTGTTGAAAAAAGTGAATGTGTCACCTCTTAGTTGTAAGGAAAACTGAATGTGCCATTCGTTTAAATTTGCAAGCACTGTAAGTGCCAATCCTGTTTGTCCCTAGCTAATTGGCTCTTACATTGTTTTCTAAAGTGGCGTTGGACGTACCACCAGTACCATCTTTGAGCACTAATGTTATCTTATTTACAAAGGGAACTTGTATTAAAATTCTATACTATAGTGTTACTATTGGCACGTAGAACGATTGGCTTTCGGCGCTGAAACTTTTTTTTAATTTTAGTACTTACAGTATTTTCTACAAGGACTTCAATTATTGGTTACTTCTTATATTCTCATATGTGTATTATAGATATATAAATGGTCTAGACGGGAACCTATGACATGGCAATGACCCGAAATATTGTAAAAATGTTCGCCGAAAATAAGGCCAACCATGTGAAGTCGATCTCTAATTAATCGGAGGCACACGGCCACAATCGAATGTGCTGTGTGTATCTGTATATACTAATAAATAAATAATCGTCACAAAAATTCGACCTCCGTGTTTGTTTTTACATACACGAGGATTAATACGTGCAAATTAAAATTTTGAACACGTACAAATAATATACAGCCAAAGAGATACCAGTACTTTCCCGCGAGAATTTAATTCTCCTTTCACCTGTTTAATCTTGCTCGTCGAAAATGGAAAGTGGGTACGAGTTCGATTCGATGTGGACCACTACCTTTACGAACCCCGATGGAGATACAAGGGAAACGTCTGATAAAGTTATGAATTACGGTACATTGGCCTTCGAGGCTCGTCGAGGTCGTTCAACATGGGATAGGTCAGTCGTTAGCTGTAACTCACTCTAACCGATGCTGTAACGCTCCTACCATCGATTCTACGTGAAACGGAAATATAATGGCAGCGGCCTCATTCGAATTCTGGGGAACCGACTCGCAGTGCAAACGTTACGAACGTTGCTTAAAAAGCGGATGAACTCAAGCCCGTCTGGTAAAACTGGTTACCGATTCATCATGGAGAAGAAACAGGAAAAATGTGAAAGCTCGATAATGCATTTTACTCCCTTGCTCGAGGATGTTGGTTCTCTTCGATAAAAATTTGGTGCGATTACTGCGAAGGGGTTGCTTTCTTATACTTACAATTAGAGTTTATATTCATCTTAACCACAGGATATCTATGGCCGAGTTTCACTTCTGGAATTACTTGAGGCATTCAACTCAAACTTTCTCAGATTTAACATAAGTAGATTTGTAGTATCTATGAGATACGATAGGGGAGAGTTCATACATAGGGGAGAGTGGGGACAAACGTAACCGCATCATGAAAGTAACACGCCTTCTCCCCCATTCCAGAAACATTTCTAAAACGTTTGCTTTACAGAGTTACATGTGTATAGTGTCTGTTTTATTGTACTGAGTGACGCTGAGCAGTAACACGAATCGTATACTGTGGGCAAGCTAATATTGTTATTTAGATCATTCAGGTAAGTGTCTCTTATTCTGATTTTTTTGTTAATATTCATAGTTAAACTATAGATATTAAGCTAATTATTTGCTAGAACGTTCTTAGATAATGGCTTTATAAGTTCTTATATAATGGCTTTATAAGTTCTTGTATTTGATTTCAACAAGTCTTGTATAGTTTATATGTTATAACAGTTCTATTCTGGAAAACATAGGGTAAAGAACCCAATTACTCACACATTAAGCATTGACGCTGACAATATCTTATAGCTATGTACTTATAGACTAAAAGTTTACTATGTTTACTTGATGAAAAAAAATTTGTAGATCTTAAAACTTCGATTTTTATGAATAAAATGAATTTTCTGAAATGAATTTGACTGAATTACTGACACCCCAATTACTGTCAGCTAACCTAATACTGTTTATGTCATTTTAAGGTTACATCGTGTGTAATGTACATGAGCAACTACTGCTATGACAGTAATACCAAAATGCTTGAAACGCTTGTACCAATCACTGTCACCCAATTAATATGTAGAAAGACTTAATGAATCGTTGAATTCGGATCTTTATTACTTTCTACGATGCTTATATTATTTAAAATATATTTTGTTATGTTTATAGCTTAAATATTACAATTACTACAGCATTTTCTTTAACGCCTTGTTTTCTCTTTCGCTAGTAAGGAAGTCATCGTTTCCATTCTTCTAATATTCGCTTACAATTTTTTATCATTTTATTCAAATTACCGAAGAAAAAATTAAGTACTGCATTTGTATCGTATAAATAACAATTTAAATTGTATGGGTGATCTTCACTACGTATCATAATTTTAATTCAGAGTGGGTAAAATTGAATACCTATCATTCAGCTAAATACGCAATACCAAAGAAATGTTCGAAGCTGGTTATGCTTTCTACCTTTCGTTATTTAAAATTTATTTGTTTTTATCATTACTTAAAATATGTATATTTAAATGTTTCTCTCTATCATTTTTTATAATAAAAAATCCTATTTTGCGTTGGAAGAAGTGTTTTTACTTAATTCTCCTCAAAATAATTGGTGTTACTTTCGTCCCCACAGTATGTTACTTTCGTCCTACCCCTGCAGGACAAAAGTAACTATGACAGTCACTGTGAAAAACTGCCATAACTCTTTGATTACTTATCATATAAGGCTGAATCTGGGCTCAAATGATAGACCAAGAAACATACTATCTTAAGGCATAATTGTCATTTTTATATCTATAAAAGCTAATTGTAGGCTAGGCCAAATGTTAAAAATGTTACTTTTGTCCCCGCTCTCCACTATTAGTTCCGTGAAAGTTTAGTAACGTCAGTGGCAGTGGTAAAAAATATCGTTTCCCTGCTCTGGCATGGAACAGTTTATACTTGGTCGTGTCAATTAGTGACACTGACTCAAACAGACCATTGACACTGTCGGCACTGAACCGCCACACAACTGATACCTGTGAATCCGCCTTAAGATGGGAAAACAGGGGTAATAGCCCGAAAACTAAAGGTATTTATGGAGATTTATTAAAAGCAAATTACTTAATAAATCTTATAGAAACATTCAGGACTTTTTATTAGATATTTTAGTTATACGAATATATTTTTCGAAATTTGTTTAAAACGGATTTATAAGCTGTACAGGACCATGTACTTAGCGCTGTAAAGAATTTTTGCATGTCAAATTGTATAAAAGCAAGACAATTGTATAAAAAATTCTTTGAATTAATATTTTTATGCTAAATAGGTAAATGTTTTTTCTTTTTTCATAATTATAAAAAATACCCCCACAATTTGAAATAGATCCTCTGCTTAGTTTCCGCAAAACCACAAACAGATTTTCATATGAATTTCCTCTCGTCGATTGGGGTTCCCCCTTAAGGCTTCAGAATGATTCTTACAAAAACATATTGGTATTTTTATGTCTATTGATAGATAGATGAAAATAGAGGCAGTGCAATGTAAATACAATGTACGATAGTTATGGAGACATATTCGAGCAAATGGTTAATTTATGATTTGATAAAACCGATGTATAAAAATAGATTATGATTATTTAAATATTGTTCGCTGTACTCACTTGTTCTTTGCCCGTCTATTTGGGATCGCTACCCCTATAACACACTTTGTTGCAGGAATGCCTCAGTTACGTTGGGGTTTGGAACATTGCACGGAATGTTGCCGAAACGTTACAAGTAAATTGCTATGTCCGCCCCTGTGCAACAATGTAGGAGATATTTCTGCAACATTGCTTCGAGATTTTACAGCAATGGTCACGCAATGTTTCTGAGATTATACAGCAATGGCCGCGCAACGTTTCGGAGATTTTACAGTAATGGTCGCGCAACGTATCGGAGATTTTATAGCAATGGTCACGCAACGTTTCGGAGATTTTACAGCAATGGTCGCGCAACGTTTCGGAGATTTTATAGCAATGGTCACGCAACGTTTCGGAGATTTTACAGCAATGGTCGCACAACGTTTCGGAGATTTTACAGCAATGGTCGCGCAACGTTTCGGAGATTTTACAGCAATGGTCACGCAACGTTTCCAGGATTTTGCAGCAATAATTTTGCAAAAATAAAAATAACGGTATTTTATATGCATACATACACATATATATATTGTGGGGGTCTTGTGACGTGTCTTGTGGGGGGGGGGGGGGGGGAGAGCGACGACACGAATGTGTGCAGAATCATAGTAGTATAACGCCCGTGTATCTTTTTCTCATTGACAATTCTTTTACCCCAGGGAGATTCTCGAACCCGCGACCTGTAGCACCGTAGACGAACACTTTACCGCTGTAGCTACAACCGTTGATTGAGAAGATTGCTTACGTATTCGAACTTATACTCCTGCCGTGCTAACTTTAAACTCAAATTATTCAAAAAACGAAGATTCGTTTTGATAAACCCCATTACATTTCCCTAATCGTGAGCCGGATATCTCACAAAAAATTCATTTCGACGCTTGATGTTGTATTAAGTTGATTTATATTCTGTTATGAAATATCCTGCGTAGTATAAGAAAATAATTTTTTTTTAGTTTTTAGTGCATTTTTAATGCAATTGTTTAACATAATTTGTTGTTATTTTTTTCTTCTAGTTTTTAGTGTTTGTGGATTTACATTTCACAGCTCAGACTTCTTTAAAAATATCTTTTATTGCTGTATACAGTTTATATATATAACAGTTTGCTTAAACCTTATAGTGCTAATTAACTAATTGTATTAATTACTTATATCACATATTGTCCGTGTTCACATATTTTTCCTCGGAGGTTGCCTGTGAAATATAACACTATATTCTGTTTGTCGACATATGTGATATAAGTAATTAATACAATTACTTAATTACCACTATAGGATTTAAACAAACCCTTAAACTGTATACAGCAACAAAAGATATTTGTAAAGAAGTGTTACATGTCCCAATTACGTCCAGTGTCCCAACTATTGTCATTTAATCCTATATAATAAAACGCTTATCCTATATAATAAGACGGTTATGGTTGATGTTGGTTTGTTAGCAAAATCTTGTGTCATCGATTATACGGAAAGTGAATTTTGTTTATCTTTCATCATATAAATATGAAAGTGACACCAATGGATTCCTTGCATTCCCCCGTTTAAACAGACAGAAAATAATTTAAATCGCACTACTTTTAACGAAACGGGGCTTTCAATCCGATTCAAAGTCCCGACTTAATTTGAACTATGATTATTAACGATATTACACATCAAATTTATTTGCAGAATTGAAAGCCCCGTTTCGTTAGAAGTAGTCCGATATACATTATTTTTGTCCGTTTAATCGGGAGAATGCAAGGAATCCATTGGTGTCACTTTCATATTGATACGATGAAAAATAAAGAAATTCACTTTCCTTATAATCGGAGACACATCGCCGAGCAATTCCAGGCGCTAGTTTAGACGGATGAACAATACAATGTCGCTCGGCTCGGGCCTCGCGCGGCATCGATCAAAGGCTCTCGCGAATCTCGAGGCTTGTTACGCACTTGCGACCAGTCGCCGGAACTTGGTCGCCGAGAGACCAAAATTCGGGCAACCAAACAAAGCGACCAGACCGAGCAACTCGATACCTATCAGTTTCGTAGAGAGCGCCAAACAGAATGTACGCCGATGAGATTGTTCTAATTGTGAAGTGCATTGAAAAAAAAATAAATAAAGAAGAGGCAACATTCAGTGTATTCTTTATTGTAAGATCGCCGTAAGAAAGGAATATTTACTGGCTTTTTCATTCCCAAATAAATTCACCATTTGTTCTTATTGTTTTTTCAATGTCGAGATTGGAGTATTTATTATATGATAAGTCCCAAATTGCCATTCGAGATTCAATTTGCAAAATAAATTTCTGCGTATCGAAACTCATTTCGTCGCTTGCAGGTGTCTGGTCGCCAACAAAGTCGCTCGACGTGTGAACGCGTGCATTGGAAACAGGGCACCTCGTTGGTCGCCGCGACCACTTGGTCTCCCGTGCATCACTCACGTTTTCGTGATTGCCGACGACTAGCTGGTCGTCGCGACCAAGTGCGTACGAACTCATATATCCCCGTGTGTCTCGTGGTCGTCGGCGACTGGTCGCAAGTGCGTAACGGGGCTAAAGTACAATTGAATAGGAGAACACTGTTCGATCAATCATGATTGAATCCCCATGATTGAAGAAGTTCAATCATGGCCGACGATTGAATCCCCATGATTGAAGTAGATCAATCATGGGCGCTTCGATTAAAAATTGACTCGGGTTAGTCTTATTCATGACGAATAAAACTAAAGTCTCTCATAGAAACGAAATAATTCTCGATATTATTACAACAACTAATGTGGGACAAAGACCCCGAATCACAGAAATTTGTGGAGCATATTCACTCATACAACAGTGCTTCTTCGTTTGTCTCCATGAGAGCCCAAATAAAGGGCGCATTTCGATTCTGCGTTGAGCGCGCGTTTGTATCTCCACCACTTCTTGGAATCCTTAGGTCGAAAATGAGAGAACTCGTGAGCGAGCGAAAGAGGACGAAAGAGCCGACACGAAGTTACCGTCGGCTACGAAAGAGAGACAGCATTATACTTTGTGTCTCTACGACCTGCGAGCGGGCCTATATACAATAAAGTAGCGGCTACTACATTGTACATAAATACCTGCTTTAAGGGGGTCTTCTAGTGTAACGAACCATTTTCATTGCGTTTTTTCGGAATTTTTTATGAGGACCTTGTAAAAGTTATTGCTAGCCGGTTTATTGCTACATACTTATCTATATTTCGATTACATTTTCAATTTTTTTTAGCACGAAAAGATTAAAATTAACTCAAGTGGACCACTTTGTAGTTGCTTTTGAAAAAAAGCGGAGCCTATATGGTGTCCACTATTGGATGGTTTCTGATCATCTGAAATAAAAAATTCAAAAGGCTTCCTTATTTGTATGTCCTCGGCTATAGCCGGTACCAGAATGAAAGAAAGATATTGAAAATTTAAAAAATGACGGCACTTTGAAGATTGAGTTTCGATTTTCACACATTTTTTCGACATTTTGGGGCTGTCCGAATGAAAAAAATTAAATATTTTTACACAATTGTGGTAGGGGTGATAGCCACACGTGTGCTGAAGATGTATGCAAAAGTTGAACTTAATTGGTCAAGTCAATCTTGAGATATCGTGGACACCAGTTCGAAAAACATGGTTGCAAGAAAAACGTGTTTAAAG
This sequence comes from Andrena bucephala, assembly GCA_947577245.1. NCBI lineage: Eukaryota > Metazoa > Arthropoda > Insecta > Hymenoptera > Andrenidae > Andrena > Andrena bucephala. The sequence goes on from OX387717.1 coordinate 64,752,217, forward strand.
ATTTGCCTACAGTTTACACAGTAAAACTTTTACTCACTTTAAAAGTTTTAGTTAAAGTCAAAGTCGATCCTTTGTTTCGTCGGACGTCTTCCCAAATATGGGACTTTCCAGGACAAACAATTACACGACCCTTTCCACGTCCTGCTCAGCGAGCGAGCCATACCGATACCTATCTTTCAAAGCCTATAACTCTATAAGTATTATGAATTAAACAAAATCCTTTTGCACACATATTTTCCATGACAGATACTCGTAGAAAATTGAAAAAAGAAAAATTCGATTTTATTGACTCGTTACACTAGAAGACCCCCTTAAGCCACAGGTACTATCCATTATCGAATTTCCAAGGTTTTGGATTTTTTAGGTCTTCGGGAAGTATGAAAGAAGCCTCTGGAAAGATTTTGCTAACAAATGAACGTCCACCTTAAGGGGTTAGGACACAGTAACGGGCCAAGAAAGCAGACGATTTTTAAACGACGATAATAAGAAAAGTGAACAATCGATTAATATAAGGTTTTGTGGTTTAGTTCACTATATTATGAACTATAAGAAAAGCATATAATATTTACAAAATAGCATTTGTACGCCGTGCAATGTCTCCATTTAAAATGTCCATTTTTTTCGAATGGCCAACTGGTGGGCCGGATTCCGGCAAATCGGATGAACTTTAACAAAAACCCCAAAAATGTCATAAACTATAATATATTTCCTAAGCATTGACAATCCAACATTATACATTTTTTAATTATAGTACAAAATATAAACAAAAAGATCATTTTTGTTACAGTTCATCCGATTTTCCGGAATCCGGCCCACCAGTTGGCCATCCGAAAAAAATGGACATTTTAAATGGAGACATTGCACGGCGTACAAATGCTATTTTGTAAATATTATATGCTTTTCTTATAGTTCATAATATAGTGAACTAAAACACAAAACCTTATATTAATCGATTGTTCACTTTTGTTATTATCGTCGTTTAAAAATCGTCTGCTTTCTTGGTCGGTTACTGTGTCCTAACCCCTTAAGCGTCCTATTATATAGGACAAGCGTCTTATTATATAGGATTAAATGGCAATAGTAGAGACACTGGCCGTAATTAGGACATGTAACACTTCTTTACAAATATCTTTTGTTGCTGTATATAGTTTATGAGTTTCTTTAAACCTTATAGTGTTAATTAAGTAATTGTATTAATTACTTATATCACATATTGTCCATGTTCGCATATATTCCCTCGTTAGTTGCCTGTGGAATGTTAGACTGTATTCTGGGTGTCGACATTATTGAAACTGTGTTGTGGTACGCTCGGTGTCGGAGACAACAGTAATAATGACCGCATACGTTGACCGTCGCAACCAGCGATTCGCTGTGACTACTCGAGTCAGTTGATAATTATTAACGCCTAGAGACACGTGAAGATTGATTATATTTAAACATACCAACAGACATTTCAGGAACGCGTAAATCCGTATTCAGTGCGGAACGTTGCAGGAACGGCGCTCATACGTTACGGGTGTAACGTTACGCCGTATTTTGTGGTCGACGTTGCAGGAACGTTCCGCGTGGGTTGTACCGCAAAATATGCGCAATATTCCACGGCAATGTGTGCGCAATATTCCCGAAACATTGCACAATCGTTACCATCACAATATTGCACGGCAATGTGTGTACAAAATTCCCGAAACATTGCACAAACGTGGCCATTGCAATATTCCACGGCAATGTTTCCACAATGTTGCAGTAAAATTGCAATGCAACCTGTAAACAAACGGCAACAATGCAATGCGCTGCAACGGTTATGCAACGTTCCTGTTACAGAGTGTGCTGCAGGGGTAAAAAAAGTGTATTTATAAAATATGCAACAGTTTTTCTGGCTTTATGCGCTACACTTAACTCCTGAAATATTGATGTGCATTTAAAAATCACCGTCTATATAGCATACTGTATTCCTGTCTTATTTTCACTAAATATTCTACACTACATTTTTCTTGTTTTCTTTTAGATGAAGGAGATGTTATAAATCTCTTTGGAGAACAAACAATAAAGTGCACACTACTAATGAATATGTGATAATTAAATACAAATAATTCTCACAATTATCGGCAGTTACATGAACTCGATGAATATTTCGGACCGTTACACGTTCTGCTATAAAAGATTCATAAGGAATCGAATAAACCATTCGAGTAACGCAGGAAGCCAGTCCCATTTTCAAAGCGCATCGTTTGACGCGGAAGTTTTTCAATCATTGAAACTGATCGATCGATTTTGACCCATTTTATCGCCCAAACGCGAAAATTGTAGAATTTGCTTCTCCATAAACGAAAGTATTCAAAAGTAGAATACATACTTCTCGATGGTTTCTCCAAAATAAAGAGATTCACGTCCGTTATCTTATAGTGAATTAAAAAAAAAAAAAAATTTCTAAATCGCTGTGTCAGTTTTTATACGTATTAAAAACTGTTCGTAATTCGCCGGTACATTAAAAGTTATGAGAAAACGTAACGAAATTACTTACATGTGTATATTCGAGAATGTAATACATTAATACTGGTGTAATATTTACATTAAATTAATCATGCACTGATTAATGTCATATAATTATGGATCCTGGATCCAGGGTTTTAAGTTTTTGTCTGTTTAAATATTTCAAGTTTGTTTACTAGTAAATCATCGTCTTGTCTTGAATGTGGTTTATTTGCATGGTTTGTTTATTACAAACTTATTACCCTCATTTAGTATAAGTTTTAATCTTTCCTGCAACACAAGTTCCATCTTGCTGCGATCCATACGCAAAATCTCATGGCATTATCATGCCATAATCGTAATCCTATTTTAAATCGACCAAATTTAATGACACTCAAAAATTAAGACCAATCACTTTGTGTTATGTTGCAATAAAACACTAGCTCGTCCTATGTTTAGGCACTTGTAATATGTCGTACCCGAATATTTTAGAATAATTTAGATTATTTGTGAACAAATATTACTTTGATAGTCATGATTTCTTCTGTAAATCAGTATTCCTTCAAACATTCAATAATCACTGTAATATGCATTTGAACCTTTGCATTATTCTGATTACTGGTTTTTAATTTATTTTTATGAGTATATGCATACATACTTGTATACTGCAATTTCCTCAGTGTTATTTAAAACAAAAGAGTTATTTCAAAAGTGTCTGCAGTGTCATGGAATGCATTATTCATAGAAAATGTGGGCGTTCGACGTTTCTAATGCATCAGACAGAAATACGTTGTTGTAACGGGTGCACCGTGGAAGAAACAAAACGTGTCATGCCTTGTAAAATATTGTGACATTTCCCTGAGATCACCGTTTTACATAAAACCTCATTGACAAAGCGACATTTATACAAGTTCCAGGTCAATGCGCACAGCAACTGCGGTTTTACGCTTTACTACCAGACCTCAGACGCTGCGCCGCGTAAACCCACATCGCGCACATGACGAAACGCTTACGCGTTTCATTCATACGTAATTACTTACCACTCACCTCCCCCTCTCATTCTGCACATAGCAAATAATTCAGCAACGTTTAGCAAAACAAAAAGCATCTACGTAACGAATGTACTTACGTATTTGCTTATTCGAGACTAGTAAAATACCTACTCGTGCTTCGCTACGGTAGGCTAATTAAATGGAATTACTTTTATATCTGTTCTTTTGAGTAATTTTTTATTGAGTAACATTTATATACCTACGTATATTTGGTTTTTAGCCATTTGTGTGGGTAACCTTTTGTAAATAAAAACCAAGTTGATATCTAATCGGGCCTATGAGATACTTATTAAGGAGACCGAGAAAACACATTTCACCCCTTTTTACCACATCCTTAAGAGGGTACACAGGTATTTCGAGGTCAAAAGATAGATTTTTTTTCGATTGTTTATGATAGCCTTAGAAGTATTTCGATAGTCTTAGAAGTATTTTCAAGAAGATTTCATTGTAAAATTCGAAAAATTGCGAGAGTTACTGCGTAAAAAGTAACGGGCGGGCCAATGCAGGTAAACGCGCCACGGCAGGCTTTAAGGGGACGAGGCAGTCGAAAAATCGATTATTTTTATTGCCTTTTCCGAAAGTACTATCTTTTTCGAATAAAATGCCGCTTGGTTTATAGTAAAATTCACAAAATTGTAAATTTGGCAGCTAAAAACGTCAAGCGGCAACCTATAGCGTTGCCTTTGTCCAGAAATTTTAAACGCGTTTTTCTCGAATATTTTGTTCTCTTCATTTTTTCCTGATATAGTCCGTAAAAATTCAAGATTTTCATCAAAAAATTTATAAGTCACCGGATTTTAGTAGCGCACCATCATTGTTTGTGCGCTACTAAAATCCGGTGACTTATAAATTTTTTTATGAAAATCTCGACTTTTTACGGACCATATCAAAGGTTTGGGGCGAAATGGCATATGTTTTACACATCCTGTAATTTTTTCCAAGTCGATCCAAACCTCCATTGGTTTGCAATCAAGAAACAATGAAGAGGACAAAATAATATAGTAAAACGCGTTTAAAGTTTCTGGGCAAAGGCGACGCTATTGGTTGCCGCTTGACGTTTGTAGCTGCCAAATCTACAATTTTGCGAATTTTACTATAAACGAAGCGGCATTTTATTCGGAAAAGATAGTACTTTCGGAAAATACAATGAAAAAATCGATTTTTCGACTGCCTAGTGCCATTAAGGAGGGGGCCTGGTGTAGCGGGGCAAAAGAAACCGATTTTTTTGCATAAATCAATAGCTGAACATCATAATAATATGTTCCCAAAGCCGCAAAACGAAATTCCAAAAATTAAAGCGGATATAGCAGGTTTTGTTACGGTACACCAGGTCACCAGAAAACTTTACCTAAATGCGTTTTTCTCGAAACGACAATTTTACAATTGGCGGACAATGTAACTCCAAAAATATTCAACCGATCGACTTGGCCTTGTGCACGGATATTTGAGACAGTCAGAGCAACAACGGATCAAACCACATTTTTTTCAAAATTGAATTAGTAGCAATAACCAATATAAAATAGGAAAAAATAAATTTTTTAATGTGGGTTGGTCCGTTGTTGCTCTGACTGCCTCATTTGTGAACATTTTATTTACAGAACTTAGCTATTGGTATAATGATATTGTTTAAATAAATAACTTTTTTTTACACATTTAAGGCAAAATTTCGTTGGAAAAAGTAAACTTTTTTTCAAGAGGTCGCCATTTGTTCAATTTTGCATCTTTTAAGTTATGATTTTATACGATTTGTGCGTGCATTCATAAACTAAACAAAAATTGTTGAATTTTTGATTTTAGATGAATACAGTAGACACTATGTTGCCCGTCGCGGAACAATTGCGTCGCCAACGGAATGGGCATAAGCCAGTTATTTGCCGCTCTTTTTTAATACAATTTTTGTATTATCTACCTTAATCTGACAATATAATATCCTGAAAGTTGCAGAAAGATCGATTAAATACTTTCTTTAAAAAAAATTCCCGAAAAATGCCTCGATTTTCAGCTAGTTACACCAGGCTGCCCCCTTAAAGCCGTTTTTTTTTTAAACTATGTTTCTCAAGACGGTGAACTCGTAACTCGAGAAGGGATCGATATTTTTTGTTGAAATTTTAACTGAACGTACAAAACACTTTTCTCCAGAATGGGGAACTCGCCCGATAAAATTGCATAACCTTAACAACATTTAAGACAACATTTATCGCAGAATTACTTCAGTAAAATCCTTCAAAGTTGATATTTGTTGTATAACTCTGTGAATTTTTAAAAAAATTTTTGGCCGAGTTCCATATTGTGGAGAAGAGTGTGTTGTAGGTTCAGTTAAAATTTCAAATAAAAATATTAATCCGTTCTTGACTTATGCTGTTCACCGTTTTAACGCGTGCATTGCGCAGCGTCCAATTTGACGCTTTGTAATTCCTTTAATTTTTAATATTTTTCAGGTTTCCTGGTCTTAAAATGCGTGCTATATCCACAATAAACTATTGTAAAACGGGTAAATGGTATGAATTATCAGTCGTCCTTCAATCCAACCCAAAAGGAACTGTTCATTTTAGCCGTCTAATATCCGTGTACCCGCTTAAGGGTTGATTAGGGCAAAATCCTGAACTTGGTTTTTAGTAATTTATGTGGGAAACCTTTCGAAATAAAAACCAAGTTGATATCTAATCGGGACTAAGAGATTTTGAGCAATCCGTGAATATACATTTCACCCCTTTCCGCCCCCTTAGGGGTTGGTTCGGGGAAAATCCTGAAATTGGTTTTTAGGCATTTGTGTGGGTAACACAGTACAACAAATTTGGACTTTTTTTCAGACTTGTAACATTCAATAGCCGTTTCTTATAGGTTTTCGTGCCCTGAAAACGAATCCGCAACCCGTTTGTCGCCATCACCCTCAGTTTTTGAGAAAATCGATTTTGAAAAAATCTGCAAATTTTCAACTTTGAACATTTTTTGTGCCGAAATGGTAATAGTTATTCGATTGTTCGTTGCGTCAAATTATTCTATGAACCCTCCCGAATACAACGATATAAGTTATTTTTGCATTATGAACATTGAAATATGTTTAAACAACGATCAAAGGGAAAAGGACACCCGAAATGCACCAATTTTTGCGGATATCTTTCAATTTATTTCCAAAACTAAGGGTCTGAGACGAAATCTGACCATCCCACGCGATGCAGCAGACATTGTTCCTTCGGAAAGCATCGACAGAAGTGGTAAGTCTCGTTTGGTTTTCAATACAGAAGCGAAATAGTTTAGCAAAACGCGCGGAGCCGACAGTGGTAGTCAACGGCGCGGCGGCACGCGCGGCGGTCAGCGTAGGTAGGTAACCACAGCCGCTCACGGTAAGCCTCTCACAGTGCTACAATATTGTATTTGTTATTTATAAACTATTTAATAAAAAATTATTAACTATTGCATAATAAACTATGTAATAAATTTTCTGTAATTTCAAACGTTGATTTTTTGAATATGCAAGGTGTCGGCGCTATGTGTGTACAGTTAGGTACCTACATCAGTTCCCAATGTATTAAAAATACAAGAGAATTGTTCGTGTGAATGTCATACTATACGACGGGGTAAATTCATTGTCGAAGGTGATTTTTTTACACTATTATTTTTAAACACGTCAGTGTAACAGAAGTGCATTTCGCACGTGACTATATTACCGTTCTCCAGTATTATATTTGTTATTTATAAACTATTTTCTAGTAAAAATAAGAAGACTGAAATTAATAGGATAAACCAACCAGTGAATGACCCAATTGTTGAATGAGAAGTCCAGTAAATGACCGCATACATTTAATAAGAATTGTACTTATTAATGTTTGTTTAATACGCGTGACTAAAAATATGGGATATTAAAAGTGCAACTACACTCCATTAATAAACATAAATATTTTAAATTTATAATTGACATTTCTTTGCCTAATGGTCATTCACTGGTATGCGGTCAAATACTGCTTGGTTTACCCTACATAGTTTATTATGCAATAATTAATAATTTTTTATTAAATAGTTTATAAATAACAAATACAATATTGTAGCACTGTGAGAGGCTTACCGTGAGCGGCTGTGGTTACCTACCTACGCTGACCGCCGCGCGTGCCGCCGCGCCGTTGACTACCACTGTCGGCTCCGCGCGTTTTGCTAAACTATTTCGCTTCTGTATTGAAAACCAAACGAGACTTACCACTTCTGTCGATGCTTTCCGAAGGAACAATGTCTGCTGCATCGCGTGGGATGGTCAGATTTCGTCTCAGACCCTTAGTTTTGGAAATAAATTGAAAGATATCCGCAAAAATTGGTGCATTTCGGGTGTCCTTTTCCCTTTGATCGTTGTTTAAACATATTTCAATGTTCATAATGCAAAAATAACTTATATCGTTGTATTCGGGAGGGTTCATAGAATAATTTGACGCAACGAACAATCGAATAACTATTACCATTTCGGCACAAAAAATGTTCAAAGTTGAAAATTTGCAGATTTTTTCAAAATCGATTTTCTCAAAAACTGAGGGTGATGGCGACAAACGGGTTGCGGATTCGTTTTCAGGGCACGAAAACCTATAAGAAACGGCTATTGAATGTTACAAGTCCAGATGGCTGTTGTACTGTGTAATCTTTGTGAGTAAGAATCAAGTTGATATCTAATCGCACCTTTAGTATACATATTAGGGAGTCCGTGAAAAAAACAGTTTAACCCTTTGCACCCCCTTCGGGTTGGAATTTCCAAAAATCCCTTCTTATCCAGCAACTACGTCACAAAAGGAATATACCCTCAAAATTTCATGTTTCTAGGGTCAGCGATTTGGGCTGGACGGTAATGAATCAGTGACACAACGATTTTATATATATAGATGAAGATAAAGTAATATATATGTATATATAAATAAAAGGTAGATAGATAAGCTTATATTTACGATTCAACGGATAAGTACACTACATAGATTACATAGAACTGCCAGTTCATGTGTATCTGTTAGATCGTCCTTAAATTACTAAGGCTTGGGGGAGGGTCGCGAATTTCTTACGTTTTCTTACAAGAGGGGGGAAGGGGGAATCAGGTAGCGTCTTACATAATATTTATTTAACATAATTTTCAATATGTGTATGGTAGAGGCAGGAAATATGTGATTTCAAAAGCTTGTCAATTATAGGGGAATTTGTTTTTTTAATAAAACTGACACGAGGGGACGAAAGAATTAATGCACAATCATATTTACATGGTCAAATGTAAAAAAAATCCAATTATTTTGCATTTAGCTCTTTTACGTAAAATAACGAATAAATCTTGTGAAATGGTGCATAAAAAAAATTTAGCATACAATTGAAACTGTCATATATACGATACAAAAAACAGCTCTTAATTTTTTCATCGATAATTTGGATAAAACGATAAAAAAATTTTAAGCGGATATTAGGAGAGTGAAAACGATGACTTCCTGACTAGCGTAAGAGAAAGCAAGTCGTTAAAGCAAATGCTTGTTAGCGTCACCAAGTTTAAGGCGGCAGCTGAGGGCGGATGGCCCCATGCTGACCTGCCTTCGACGATTTTATGGCAGGGACTTAGGCTATGTGCGGTCCTGATTGTAGAGAGTACGCGAGACTAAACAGTCCTGGCGACCGGCGACGGCTGGTGACCACGTTGGGTCTCCCAGCTATCGGGTGTCGAAGGATTGGTTGTTTAGAGCGAGATAGAGAATATAGGAATGGCAAGCGGCCCGACGCCGTATTGCTAATGAATAGGGACTCTGTTCCTGGAGGATCTGGCCACGGAGTGGGGAAGGCTATGCCTTTTGGTGAGAGGACTGTGATGAACCCCACGGCACTTACCCCAGAACTGTCCTGGGACGAGTTTCACTGCAATCTTTGCCGCGCCTAAAAGTAATTGCTGACATCAGAAGTGGGATCCGTGAGATAAAGTCTACTTTGTCAAACTCACGTACACAATGGCGGGCCGCAAGCCATCAAACCGTGTTATTAATCCGACCGGATCTGTTACGGCTACGCCTTCGTTTGAGGAACTTTTCCAACGTTTTATGGAAACGGTTGCGTCAGGCGCGGTAGCCTCCACCTCGTCCGTGGTGCCTGATAAAACGTCGGTGGATGCTGTGCCGGAATTCAGTGGTGTAGATCTTGGAGACGACGCGAGCAGGTGGTGTGATATTGTGGAAAAAATTACGGAAAAACTCCCCGCGTCTCAAAGACTAAGCTTGGCCACCCACGCTCTTGTTGGATCCGCTAAAAGGTGGTACCAGGGGTGGGATGGCAATCCGAGAACGTGGGCTAATTTTCGCGAAGATCTGTGCTCGGTGTTTGTGTCCGAAGATCGGTTGTGTGAACGTTTATCTCGTGCCGTAGCTTACAACAGTGACTCTGCGGGCTCCTACCCTGAGTACGCTCGGAATAAGTTAAAATATTACGGACAAACACGAATCAATTTTACACCGCGCGAATTGGTTAGCCTAGTTATAGGCCATGTGACAGATTCGACTGTGCGCCAATCACTCATGAACGCGTGTTACGAAACGACTGCGGATCTACTGACTGGGATTTCGCATTTTGTCAAAGCACCGCTAAAGGAGAAGGACGAAGACAGGAGATACGTGCGTAATTACCGTGATTATGCGGATCAGAGACGTTGTTATGGCTGTGAAGAAACGGGACACCTATACAGGGAGTGTCCGAGAAAACGGAAAGCGACTCCCCCTCTGCAAGAGTCCGCCAAGAGGTTCTGTGTACCCGTATGCACTTTCTGTTCGAAGAGGGGTCATGAAGAATCTCACTGCTGGGCCAAGCAGCGCAGGTCCCGCGAAGATAAGGACGTGAAAAAACCGAAGACCTCGGAATTTGAGGCTAACGCTTGTTTTTCAGTGGACCATAAGCTGACCCCCGTTATTTTACGGGATATGCCGGTTCAACGCTGTTTGATCGACAATGGTGCGACCTGTTCTCTCGTTAGGGAGCGTATGGCTAAGCATGCTAATTGCAGGATTGACCCATTTACCGTGACTATTAAAACACTGGGTGATTCGGCACTAACTACAGTCGGTTGCACAACAGCCAACGTTCGGACGGAGGATATAACCATCGAGCTTGACCTTCTTGTGGTTTCTGAATCCGTAATGGCATATGACATGGTAATTGGGAAAAATGCAGTTGTACACGGGGTGCAGATTCTGACGGACTCCGACGGAACGACGAAGCTACGACGACGCCCGTCGACATCCTCAGGGAACAAGGAGGATCCGGCACCGCTGTGTTACTCCTTTAACGTTGGAAGTGATGACGTGCGTGACGCTGTGGAAAAGTTGTTGGAACCATATAAGCACATGATCGCAAAGGGAAGTCCAGTCCGGCGCGTAAGTACAGGTGAACTCAAGATCGACCTTCGAGAGGACAAGGTAGTAAATTATCGCCCTTACCGTTTATCTATGTCTGAGCGTGAAAAGGTTCGAATAATAATCGACGGTTTGTTAGCTAGCGGGGTGATACGCGAGAGTGCTTCACCGTTTTCAAGTCCGGTGATACTCGTTAAGAAAAAGAATGGTGAAGACCGTTTAGTCATAGATTTTCGGGCTGTTAACAAAATTACCAAAAAAGATAGATACCCATTGCCTCTAATTGACGACCAGCTCGATCGTTTGGGCAATGCGAAGTATTTCACTGTGTTAGATATGACATCCGGTTTTTACCAGATTCCGATCGCGCCCTGTTCTATTGAAAAGACCGCCTTCGTAACACCGGATGGACATTACGAGTTTTTGCGTATGCCTTTCGGTTTGGCTAATGCCCCCGCAGTATTTCAAAGGGCAATAAACGTCGCCCTTGGGAAATTGAGGAATAATATAGCTTTGGTGTACCTCGACGATATTTTGATTCCGTCACAAACGGTTGAGGAAGGGTTAGAACGTTTAGAACAAGTATTAAAGGCACTTGATGTAGCCGGTTTTAGTTTAAATATAGAGAAATGCGGCTTTTTTATGACCACCATAGAATATTTAGGCAGGAAAGTATCAGCACAGGGTATTAGTCCGGGGAAAGGTAAAGTTAGGGCCTTGTTAGAGTCTCCTGTCCCATGTAATGTGAAACAGGTCAGGCAATTTATTGGTTTGGCAAGCTACTTCCGGAAATTTATTCCCGAGTTCGCCATGCGGACAGCATGTATTACAAAATTGACAAAAATGAATGAACAGTGGAGATGGGACAAGGAACACGAGGAAGCGCGGCGCTACGTTTTGGAAAAATTAAGTTTGAATCCTCTACTCATTGTTTTTGACCCAAATAGGGAAACAGAATTGCATACAGACGCGAGTGCAATCGGTTACGGAGCTATTTTATTTCAGAAGATAGACGACGGTCTAAGGGTAGTTGCTTACTTCAGTCGGCGTACGTCAGCGGAGGAGTCTCGATACCATTCTTACGAGTTGGAAACACTTGCAATTGTTAATACCTTGAGGCACTTTCGCGTGTATCTGTTAGGGATTAAATTTAAAATTGTAACCGATTGTAACGCTATAAAGTCCACGTGTAACAAGAAAGATTTGTTGCCACGTGTTGCAAGGTGGTGGATTTTTTTGCAAGATTTTAACTTTGATATAGAGTATCGCAAGGGGAAATACGTTGGACACGTGGACTATCTAAGCAGGAATCCACCAAGGGACTACCGTGTTAATGTCATTTGTGAGGGATCCTGGTTACAAGTCGCACAACGGAATGACGAAGAGACAGGGTCTATCATAAAACAATTAAAAGATAACGGTACTATAAGTAGTGATTTTGCGGTCCGACAAGGTATATTGTGTAGAAAGATACAGAGAGAGACCGGTTGTATTGTGTATCGTAGTTTCGTCCCTAAGGGAAGTAGGATCGGACTGTTACGTTTGTATCACGATGAAAATTGTCACGTCGGTCCTGATAAGACGTATGATCGTGTAACACAAAAATATTGGTTTCCGAAAATGCGTAAATTTGTGAAAAAATATGTTGATCATTGTATTACTTGCGTAGTATCGAAGCGGCAGACTGGAGCGAAACAGGGGTTTTTACACTCGATTGTTAAGAAACCGTTGCCGTTCCATACTATCCATTGTGATTGCGTGGGACCATTCGAACTTTCAAAAGACGGTTATCGGCATATACTGTCATTGTTGACGCTTTTTCAAAGTACGTACAACTTATTCCGTTAAAGTCACTGACCGGGTCTGAAACGTTGCAAATATTTAAGGAACGCCTAACATTGTTCGGTACACCTCGGGTCGTTGTAATGGATCGGGCTACCAATTTTACATTCAAATCCCTCGTGCAATTTATAGAGAAACACGGGATTAAGGTTCATTTTATTGCTACGGGAGCTCCGCGTGCGAATGGACAAGCCGAACGCTACGTGTCGACTGTCATAAACCTGCTTACGGTTGAGATAGGCAAAAGTTCGGAATGGCCGAGCAAGCTTTCTAAATTAATGGTTTCTTTAAATACGACTATTCAGAAAACGACGGGATTTTCTCCACATCGTTTACTTTTTGGTGTTGAGCGTAGTGCAGGAAACGCAGATCGCGCTGAGATGGAGTTGCCGGACACAGACGAACAAATTAACGTAAATGCTGATAGAGAATTGGCTGCCCGGCGATTAACAAAAAACGCTGAAAAACAAAATAGTAGATTTAATAAAAAACGTAGGAATAATGTAGTGTATAAGGAGGGTGATACGGTCTTTATAAAACCGGCGGATCTAAGACGAGCAAAATTAGAAGATAAGTATCTGGGGCCATTTGTTATATCTAAAGTTTTAGTTAACGATAGATACGAAATTGTCGGTAAAACTCGAAATCCCCAGGTTGCCCCCAAAGATCGTTTGAGGCTATGGAAGGGTGAATGGTCGGGTGATACTAGTAGCCATTGTAGTAGTGAGGGAGAAAGTGCGGATGACCCGTGTTAGCGGTCGTAATGATATGTGTGTTACAATAGTTTTCTAATGTTCATTTTATTATGTGTTGATTAAAGATGGTTTAAATGTATTCTGCATTTAATTTGTTGCTTGGTGATTTGTTAGTCCTATTTGTGTGTGAAACATTGTAAGATGTTGAGCACTGTTTGATGGTGCATACGAGGATAACTTGAGACCTCGATGCTGTTTGATGTTGCATACGAGGATAACTTGGGACCTCGATGCTGTTTGTTGTTGTGGTTGAGGGTAACTTGGGACCTCGATGCTGCCTAATATGGTGTACGAGGGTAACAGAGTACCTCAAATTTGTGAGTTTCTGCATGAAGTCAGGAAAAGCCGAGCAGGTTAGTCTTCTTGATGTTACAAGTGGCTATTGTGCGAATGGATGCTTCCCGAGAGCGTGAAGCATGCCAGGTTGGCCGTGTTAGCGTCACCAAGTTTAAGGCGGCAGCTGAGGGCGGATGGCCCCATGCTGACCTGCCTTCGACGATTTTATGGCAGGGACTTAGGCTATGTGCGGTCCTGATTGTAGAGAGTACGCGAGACTAAACAGTCCTGGCGACCGGCGACGGCTGGTGACCACGTTGGGTCTCCCAGCTATCGGGTGTCGAAGGATTGGTTGTTTAGAGCGAGATAGAGAATATAGGAATGGCAAGCGGCCCGACGCCGTATTGCTAATGAATAGGGACTCTGTTCCTGGAGGATCTGGCCACGGAGTGGGGAAGGCTATGCCTTTTGGTGAGAGGACTGTGATGAACCCCACGGCACTTACCCCAGAACTGTCCTGGGACGAGTTTCACTGCAATCTTTGCCGCGCCTAAAAGTAATTGCTGACATGCTGTAATTGTAATATTTAAGCTATTAACATAACAAAATATAATGTTTTAAATAATATAAGCATCATAGAAAGTAATAAAGATCCGAATTCAACGGATTCATTAAGTCTTTTTACTTATTAATTGGGTGACAGTGATTGATGCAAGCGTTTCAAGCATTTTGGTATTACTGAAATAGCAGTAGTGGCTGATGTACATGAGACGACAGTAATTCGGTCAAATACATTTGAAGAGTGTCAGTAATAGATCTGTCACGTCCCGGGTGAGGTCTTTAGGACGATGGCATAGACGGGGTAATATTGGGGAATGCAGGCGCGAATGCCAGATTCGTAGCACTGCGGAGAGTTAGGATTCAGGCGCGAATGCCAGATTCGTAGCACTGAGGAGAGTTAGGATTCAGGCGCGAATGCCAGATTCGTAGCACTGCGGAGAGTTAGGATTCAGGCGCGAATGCCAGATTCGTAGCACTGAGGAGAGTTAGGATTCAGGCGCGAATGCCAGATTCGTAGCACTGAACGGTTTGGGGGAATGCAGGCGCGAATGCCAGATTCGTAGCACTGAACGACCAGGGAGGGTTTGAGTAGTAATCACTCTGGTGGTGACACCCGTTAGAGCACTTTGTTTTGGTGTGGTAATTGGATTTACTGTTTCATTCGTATAAGAAGCTACACGTAATATTTCCGAGAAATATGTCTAGACATATGGCTATACGCGGGCCATGCAAAAGTACGTTGGTAAACACTGTATGAACTCTCGCGTTCGCGTACCGAAATCAGCTGTTGCAATAGCTTATTTGGGTTTGGAGCCTTCGTAACAAGAGGATAAACACAATAATGCGAAGCGTGATTTAAAGTAAAGCGGTTTATTAACCTTATGCATGGATTTATGCACAACGATAGTGGTTTAGATGATAATAATAATAATAATAATAATAATAATAATAATAGAAGATGAACATGAGTACATGAGGATAAGTAAAAGAAAATGTATAAGTTACAATAAGCGTCAAGATAAGAGAATAATATATGAACCGCAACATGCGTTAATAAATTCAGTTGTATGAGCGGTAAGCTTAGTAAAGAATAGAATATGATCAACAAGCATTAACAAAGACAACAATATGTGCAATAAGCATTTATATAAAAAAGCACTGAGATTTAGTAATACAAAATAAGATGGATGAAGATGATATACAATGTTATAATAAGAGTAATAATAATAATTGCTTACAATGACGATCGTAGCAGAACGACCCTTGTACGAGGAGTTTCACTGAGTCTACGTATATTTAATGATAATAAGTAACACTTTGCTCAAGGTATGTAAGTATTGATTGCAAAAATGGTACTAATCGTAATAATCGCTCCGGCCTCTGGGCCCTTGTATTTATACTATTTGGAAGATTGTTAGGGGTGAAGGGTGAGCGCGGTATGCACCATGGCACGTACGCCAGCCATGCGTCGCAGTATTATTTCCGCGGTTTTTATAACTACGAAAGGTTATTCTAAAGTTAATCTTATAGACAATAGAATTCCTGATTTCCGGGGTTTTTATATGCGCGAAAGGTTTCTGGGCTTTTGCTTTGGGGAATAATCAACTCATTTGATGGGTTTTGGGGGTTATGATTTGGGAAGGGGTGCGTGTGGCTTTGACTTCTTTGGTCATAAAGAGGGGATGAGACATAGTCTCGATTTAAGAGTGGTTTTGGGACGAGGGACTTGTTTAGATTCGATATGAAGGGGATTATGCTTCATAGGGCGAAGAGGGGAAGGGGATTTTAGTGGCTGACCGTCTTGAGATGGGGACCACTAAGGTACATCGCCAAGGCGATCAGTGGTCGGGAAAAAGGTATGAGTTGAGGCTTCATTGGAGTTGTGGAGTGATTTAGGAGACAGACTTGTTATAATACCGCTCGGAAAAATAGTGGGACGTTACAGATCTCGAAATATATTTTTGAAATTAATGAATTTAATACATAAAAATCGAAGTTTTAAGATCCACCAAATTTTGTTCATCAAGTAAACATATTAAACAATAATAAATAACAAGAATAGCATATAACAAATAGACTATATTTTCGATATTTTTGCGAATTTCAGTCCCAAATTTTCAGGAAACATTTATGACATATCAAACACTGAAAATAAGATTTTTTTTTATATTTTTCGCATATTTCGGTATATGCTCCCCCCCCCCACCCCTAAATGTTTAAAAAATAGTCCTCGAAAATAAAAATTACCTTATTTTGTTCGCTTTCATAAATAAAAAGTGTTCTAGAAGCATTTAAACTTTCAAAATTTAAGGGAAAAAAGTTTTTTTTTAGTTTTTCGGATTTTATTCGAAAACCATTTGTCGGACGAGAAAAGGTAATAGAACATAAAAGATGCTCCTTGTCCGGATCTACAACTTTTGTTTGACATATTTTTTTATTTAATCAATAACTTGGAGGATATTATATAAAATCGACTTCGCGAGCTGTTAAATCAGGCCTGCCCCATCGGGTGCAAATACCTCCCGAAGTTCTGGGACCCGGGTAACAGCCGAGCGCGGGACTGTTACGTTGCTAACCACAGCATGGGTTGCGGGAGAACTGCATGAGTGTGCGGCCGTCCATGCTGGCGCATGGACCACTTGCACACTCATGCAGTTCTCTCACAAATCTCGCAACGGGTAGCAATGGAACAGTCCCGTGCTCGGCTGTTAACCGGGTCCCAGAACTTGAGGAGGTATTTGCACCCGATGGGGCAGGCCTGTGTTAAATAATGATTTAAATGTTTAAGGGCCCAGGGGCACTCTTTCCCGTTATCCAATCGAGCTCAAACTTTACACAGATTTTTTTTCAATTATTTGGAACTATTCTGTAGGGTGCACCGAAGAAACTTCAAAAGTCTAAAATAAGAACACCCTAATGGAACACCTAGGAAACTTGTAAAGAAAACTCAAAAATCTTTACTTTTTTTTTGTAAAAATAAAGATTTATTAAACAGAAGATACAAATAAATAAATATTTATTCCTGCTGTCTGCGTCTCCTACACGTTGGGCAGGTGAATAATACATCGGTAGCCCCACATTCTTCGCGTGTCCACTGAAAACAGCCAATACATGGGGTCTACTTTTCATTGCCATTATTTTTATAATTACCATCGCAAAATAAGCATTCCGCATCATCGTCGTCATCATCATTATCAACTTCATCTATATTACTCGGTATGTTCCATATTACGTACAGACATGTTTCGACAAGAAATTAAGAATTATATTTTGAAAAAAGTAATTTTATTGGTAAACTATTGCTGAATAATCAAGAACACACATATTTAATGATAAATTATATCAAAATAATACTTTGTAACATACCTTCACTACAATATTTAATTGTTTAATGCACTTTTCAGAAACGTTTCAATGATGGATGCCTGACTGATGCTCAATTGTCAATATCATCGTCTATTGTGTCTAGGGATCTATTAGTATACACGATTACCTGAAGAGTTCGTTATTTCTTTATCGAAATTTTACGAAGTTCCATATTAGGTGCCGTTCCATATTACCTGCCTTTACCCTAGCCTAAGAAACGATGTTTCATCGCATACGCGTTAGTTAATATTGTTTTAAATCGTGAAGAAAATTGCCGCATAGAAGCTCGGGGCAACGAAGAGGTTTTGTATATCTTACGAGATCAGACTACAGGAGAAGGAGATGCAAAGTGGATTCCTGAGAACGAGGTGCATGCTGGAGAAAGCAGAGAAAATAATTTGAAACAAATTCATCCGCTATTATAGAATCAATTGGGGATTGGATCCATAATCCATGGACAAGCGACGAACTTTAAGTCCGTAAAATTCTAATTGTTATTACAATTTAAATTTTATTAATACAATTAATATGTAAGTTTGCTTGAGTATTCAGAGATAATTGTAGTTTAAACGTCCCGAAACCGAAAAAAAACGAATTATGTAAATTTTTAAACGAATTTTAATAATTGAAAAAATGCAATGTAAGAAATATTATGTAAGGAAGGGGGAGGAGGGATACAAAATCTTACGAATTCTTTTACTGGCAGAGGAGGAGGATAAGAAATCGCCAAAATTACACTTACGTAATTTAAGGACGACCCCTGATCCGAATGTATAATGCCATCAAGAAGAAAACATGTAATATTAACTGTTGTAACGAAACTGGAGATACTTCAGAAGCTAGAGAATAATGAGAGTGCCGCAAAATTATGAAGAATATGCAACTTTGGAACATTCATGACAGTACTTACATTCATATTACTTTTCATTCTTGGTATTGTTACTTGTGCCATTCTTTCTGAAATATAGAATGCTCACTGTGCGGAAAATTAGAGTTCCACTATCTGAAAATTTCCTTGCCGGAACAATCAGGTCCCCCTATTAATTCAGATAGTGGAGGCTCTACTGTGCTTTAAAACTGAACCCCTGGAATGAATATTTCGAGTTTAGTTTGCTACAGGGTTTAAAACATTGCGTGTTTAAATACCACAACCTGGCTGTACGTACATAGATTCAAAACTTTAAATTTGAATGTGTGTGGATACAGAACTTTCGCACAGCTGTAAATTAAATACTTCTATAATATTTGGTCATTGTGCATGGCGTCAGTATATTTATAAAATTTGTAAGTTTGACCCCCTGCAATTATTATGAAAATACGCATTTAATTGCTTCACAATCAAGGTCTAAAATTTTCCACTAAATTGGTAAAAACGTATATTGTAAAACAGATTGTACAATACTTAAGGCAGATAGGTGAAATGTTATTAAAAAATAATAACAGTCAGTTGGCGAGTTTATTGTAAAATTTATTTCCAAACAAATGATACAAAAATCTTTATCGTTGAAAGTAAATCTAATGCCTTGGAGTCAGACAATGAAAGTGTGGTATGGCTGTCAATAAATGAAATCTTAAAACGTTGAAACTGAAATTTTGAAAATGACTATCAAACATTAGGAAAGAAGTCTACGGTTACGTGTTTGAAGCGTAAATGTCGATGAAATGGCATTTATCTAAGACACTATAAATTAAAATAAATATTTAGAGATGTGTTGAAGGATTTGTTAAAAAGTTGCTTTTTGTCCAAAACCAATGCCTTACGGGTGCAAAACTATTTTTTAAATTTAGTGATGTATTGATTCAAAACATAAAATAAAATATTTTAGATATACATATACAGGGTGTCCCAAAATTGCGGGACTTCCCAGAACATGCAATATCCTAATGCCAGAAAACACCGAAAAGTCCTTTACCGTTTTGGGATCCGAGATTTGGTTCTCGAGATATTAACAGTTGAATATGCGGTGGAACTTCCGGGCCGCGCAGTTTAAAGGTCGTCGCCCACTAGGCCGAAGCGCCGCGAAGCGAAGCGCGGCGACCACGCATCACTCATATGACAGAACAGCGCCGTCGAACATTTCGCTTCGGCGAAATGGCCGACGGCCTTAAAGCTGCGTCAGCTGAGCGCGCGGTAGCGTACGCTTGGCGCGCCACGCAGGAGGCGCGTGTATGTAGATACAGATACAAACATTTGAGCCGATCGCACCGTGAAAACCGTCGGCTGTAGACTGCGTGCGCGTGCTAGGGGTTGACGCTCGCACTTGGCTGTTTCGGCTTTAAACTGTGCGGCCCGAAAGTTGCATCCCTAATATTCAACTATTAATATCTCGAGAACGAATCCTCCAAACCCAAAACAATAAAGGACTTTTCGATGTCTTCTGTCATCAGGACATTGCATGTTCCGGCATGTCGCTGAATTTTGTCGCTATCTTGTTAATAGGCTGCCTTTGAACTTGACGAGATGTCAAGTTCTTAGGATTTCCCGGTCACTCAGTACTTGCATTTTTGCTTATTCGCTGGGCCAGATGCGCTTGTCCTGCATTGAGAGCTAGTGCAACCTGGGTGTGACTTACAATGCTAACTTTTCCTTCGCGGGACATATCATTAGAGCTACTAACGCAGCTTCCAAACAGCTAGGTTTCATTATGAGGCACTCGCGTGGGTTTAGGAACCTGAGGACTTTCAAGCTATTGTATGATGCGCTGGTTAGGCCCCTCCTGGAATACGCGTCGGTGATATGGTCTCCTCATCAAGCCTACTTTATAGTGTCTCTTGAGAGAGTTCAACATAGGTGTCTGCGGTATGCGTCCCTCCACCTCGGGCAGCCTATCAACGTATTCGACCATGATTACGGGCCTGTATTACGAATATTTAATTTTCTGACGATGCAGCAGAGATTAGACCTGGCCGATCTGTCCTTTTTGTTCAGGATTATTAATAGGGACATTAATTGTCCCCGGCTACTGGGGTTAATTAACTTCAGCGCTCTGTCAAGACCGTTGGGCTATACTCCGCTGTTTCGGGTCAAATTTTTTCGCTCAAATGTCCGCCAGAGCGACCCTATCACTAGGGTATGTTTGCGTGGGAGTGAGGTAGCCGACCGGATTAATTTCTTTGACTCCTCGTTTGAAGTATTTAGACGGTCGGTTATCTCATCTTTCGGTTCATCCCTGGCGTAATTGCTATTTTGTTTCCACGTGGATTCTGAACTGTCTGTACACTATTGTGATAGTACACTATTGTGTCCTTTTTTTGTTATGTACTTATTGGGCTTATCCCGTGCAATAAATAATAATAATGATGATGATGATGATGATGATGATGATGATAATTTTGGGACACCCTGTACGTCTTTTATAATTAACCTAATATTTGCAAAAGCATTATTCATTCAACAGAAGGATAGACTTGTAATCATTCGCAATGACGCACAGTGTTACGCGTCTATGGGCGTTCGGGACAAAACTCATAGCTTCTGAACTAATCAGTTTTCGACCTAAGTACCCTAATACTTTTTTAAAGAGAATATAAAGATGCATCAATTGGTGTATAAAAAAATATACAGTTAAATTTAAAAAAAATAAGGCTATCTTGATTTTTTAGTGAATAAAAAGTTTTTTATTAACATTTACTTTTGCAATTTGTTGTCAACTGTATACTGACTAACTTTTGTTCGAAACATTATTTTATCAAATTATTTTTATCGCGTGTATTGCGTTTAACTAGTTATATTCGGCTATATATTGCTCGTGGTTCCTCTCCTGAGACTGAAGACAGCATCTACGATGGAGGACTGTCGATACATTGTATGAATAATAAGAAAAGGCGAATGTTTAGACTAACATACATGTCTTATGCCTTCGCGGGACGCACGAGAAGAGCTCCAGCGACTACGGTAAGGGCCGGAGCGGTGAGCGTCTTAATAATGATTTTGGCTATTTTTTCTGTTTCGTGCAAATTCGTGCAGTTGAAAGTGACGTTAATATAAAGTTTAATGATCCCTAAATCAGTATGTAAGAAAATCCGATGGACACCTATTTGAATGGCGCGCCAGAAACGCGGCCTACCATCCGGAAGCCGAAACACCCCGGCCGGAACCGTCTGCGCGGGAAATACTGGGAAAAACCCAGGCCCAACGGAAGCGCAGCGAAAAAGGACGCCACGCCGGGGCCGCTTGGACGCGGTCACTCTTGTACGGTCCTTGGAAGACGTTGGTCGCCATCTTCGGAAGCCCTCCGCGCACTTGTACACGCAATCGCCATATCTTGTTTAAATATAACAGTGTGATATTGAATAGTATACTACGGACGTTTTTGTGATTTGCGTAAGGAAAGTGTTTCTTACAAGTATAAAAAAACATCACGCAGGTATTTTTAGGTGTTTTTTTTTTTAAGGTCCCATCGAAGTTGATAAATATTTAACATAAAGAAATAGTACAAATTGTTAGTATTGTAAAAAACTGACTCGGCAGTTTTGAAGGTATGACAGTATTAAACACAACTTATAAACATCAAATGAAAAGCATAAACATTCTGCCAATGGCACGTGTTTGAAAAAATGTAACGAAATTTGTAATGAATTTCTAGTATCACTTTTGACAACAAATTAGTAAATTCAGCAGAAGTTATAGGCAACATTGAAACCTATGTTCCTTTCTTAACATTTTAAGATACAAGAATTTGTGGATCAAACACTTCGGATTCTTGACTTTTGTCCATTACACGGAACACTGTGATGACGTCCTAATATCACGATCGATGTACGTCGCTACAGCTAATCAATTTTTGTATAACCAGAAAATCTAAGAATAAGCAAAAGGTGGTATTTATTTTTTTGGTGTAGAACAGCTACTATATTATGTAAGCCAACCGTTCTAGTGAAATTAAGCAATAAACTACTCGGTTAATTAGAGAATCACCTGTCAAAATTAATTTATTTTTCAGTTATTGTTTACCTTATGTATGATAATCCAATATGGTTGGTGTATAAGTAAAAATCTAATCATTATACTATGTACATTCAATAGAAATATTATTGCATCAAACATTCAGTATTTTATTAAATTCTAAAACTGAATTTGTTGTGTTAAATTATTCTTTAAAGTGATCACCTAATTATTTACCATTAGCTCAATAAGTATTAAGTACATGTGTCTGAATCATGATAAAACGTAAGCTGGACGCGTAAACAACGCATACAACGAAAAGAAATGTTTTTCTTCGCTTGATTACTCCATAAAGTTGTTTATTCCATAAAACTGCAAATAAATGCGTAACTCGAATAGTAAGGAAAAATAAAAAAGCATGAGAAGAAATTATTCAAATTAATTACAATTATTTAGAAAGTTACTAATTTTGTTATTTTTCTGAATGAAAATTTGGAACGGTACCAATATAAGTTTGAATATTTTCTAATAAAAATCGCACGGAACGATTGTCCTTTGTTTCCAGTCCACCAGTCGCTCCAATGCGAACGTAAAAAGCGACTCGGTTCGTTTTAAAGCCTCAAAACATTTAAACTGTGAATCGGGGCGCGGAACAGAACCTACATATTTGTTTACGTAGAGAAGTTACTCTCCCTGCATTGAAAACTTTTCAATAAATTGATTTCGCGGACCGAACAAACCACTATGCCTTTCTGTTTTGAATTATTAAGCTTCTACATGCGAACAATTTCAGAACGTACTGGAGTGACGGGGTTCTTATAACTTTGTACCTGAATCGCAATTCCTTACATCTATTACGATGTCTAATACTTTTTCGTTTTCTAACTTTCATATCCGTTCACTGAAATTTGCGTGCCTGGTACTCTTGATTGCCCAGTAAACGTTTGCGAGATAGTGCCTACCAGAATGCTTTGTGGTATTGTGGGTATTATTTCCAAAAAGGTAGGATAAAAATTATAAAGATTAAAATTTTCGTCATTGAGCGATACTACATTGTAACGCGTGCGTTACACCGTCGAATAAAGTTAAAGTTACAGTTGCAGTTAAAGTTAAAAAAATTATGCGTCGCTGAAGTTGAAACTCTCGACGAAATAAAAATTGTCTTTGTGGTCGAATAAATTCTCGTCGATTAAACAAGTTAACTTTATTCGTCGAATAATCTGAAGTAACTTTTATTTGATTTTTGTTTAAATAATTTTTTATTTAGTTAATGCCCAACTGTGCTGACGAGTGGGTAAATTAAATTGAAACCATACCTTTAGTTATTGTCAAAATTTTCCTCACTTTCTCTTTAACCGTTTTCGTTCTCGAACTACAGACACAGATATTTTCGACGAATCCTTCCTGTCGCCTGGAACACTTTATAACGACTATTTTTCTTTAAATAAATTCGGCCGATTGCCGAAGCATTCTAAGAAACGTTTTATTTATTAATTACGCATTCATTAAAAACGAGCGAATAGGCGCCTCGTACGGAAGAACTCAAGGAGAGGGGTGTTCAGTCCAATTCAAAGCCAGTCGAACACTGGTAAATTACAAGCACTCCCCCTTCCAGAACCCCCTTTCAAGATGCAGTAAGACGTAATATCTCGACAGAAGCGTCAAGAGCCGAGATATTTTTCAGCACTCCCGCGCCCATCCCTTTCTCTTACTCTCATTTGCTCTTAAAGTTGTAGATTAACTTCCAGGGTCGCGAACTACGCAAAGAAACGTATAGTTCCATACTTTACTTAAAGAAGCGGGAGAGTTCAGGGTACTTAAGGCTGCTGGAAATGCCGAGGTAAGACTTTCCCTCTAGTTCCTCTTTCACATGCACCCCCCCCTTTCTCTCTCTTTCTCTCTCTCCCTCTCTCTCTCTCTCTCTCTCTCTCTCTCTCTTATTTTTTCTCTTCTTTTCAACAACTTACCTGAGCAAGTAATTAAGACGTTGTGCTAGCTCGCACGACTCGAGGAACCCGTGAATACCAAAATTATTCTTCGTTTTAGCGCGGAGAAGACTTGATACTGCGGATGTCACCTCTGTGTTGGTGCAATAAAACATTCAAGCCATGAGGCGGGAATGATTAATGTTCTTAATAAAGCCACTCAGCGTGCATGGTGTATATGGATTAATTCATTATTCCTGTTGCATTTAAAGGGTAACCTGGTTATCTTCGAATGATCAAGCTATTTTTAAAGACATTTTTCTCAATATATACAACATGTAACTCAAATATTTATATTCATGTGAGGTTAGAACGATTGCACAGAATTAATCTAGATTTTCGAGTTACTTCAAACATTTATATTGTATTATCCAAAGTTCCGAAAATAATTTGAAGTGTTGGATTTAATTCCTGGTGGTGCGTAAGATATATTTTTGTCCTCAAAATAATTATGTTTCGGTTTTTAATACGCAATTTATACAATTTTTAAAGTAGTGTTTTAGAAATAACTTATTCATATAAGAATCAATTTTCATTACATAAAATACTTATAAATCCCATAATATCCTGCAATGATTTTCATTCCTATTTTACGTTGAACTATTTTCATTCTATAAATGCAATTATTAATTGTTAATAATAATTTTTTAAACACAATCCAATGTGTCTTGTATAACATACGACATACCTACATAGGTAACTGAGACCGGGACTGGTTTACACGTTATACATTACAAACATTTTTATTATTTTTTTAAACGATTTTATTTAGCTTCGAATCTCTGTTTGATTGTTTGTATTAATAGATTTCATGTTATTTTACAAGTAATATCAAGTGGTTATGCAGTAGATGTTAAAAAATTTCAAATGTATGCTGTAAAAGCGGCAAAATTATTTGTTGCAAATAATAAAAAAATCTTTATCGTTCGTAATTTTTATAAGTGCTATTTATTGGGTAATTTGTTTCCTCATAATACAGAACGTAAAAGTGCCGAATTTTATATATTAAAAATAAGTTTTCAGGTTTTGACCATGAAAATGGATATAGTTCTTCAATTGACATTTGCATTAATTTTTTCAAATTCAAAAATGTCATTTTTATGGTTTTGGCCATAAAATCGCAAAATTTCCCCACTGTGCGTAACAGAAGTCGTGTGTTATAATGAAGCAAACTCTAACTAAATTAAATAACACGTTGAGTGTTAATAAACAAGTTATACGTGCGTTTCTGTTACCTCCACTATTATTGATAAAAAAAAATAGCATTTTATATATATTTTGCACTTGGATATATACTTTTCACACACAAATGTACAGGTAAATGAATTGTACCATTTGACCAGAAAAAGGAACAAAAAAGTGCTATTTTTTAATGTATATATTAAAACAAATGGAGTTTTCTGGAATCTGTTGAGACAGCTGGATTCCTTGTTAAAATATACATAATTTTGCCACATATACCGTTCTTCTAGGTCTAGTAGTTTTCAAATTATTCGACCGAATATTTTTCTCACTCCCAACTGTGAGGACTGTTTTCACAACTTCCACATGAATGTCGGTCAATAAAAAAAAAAATACGTTTCAAATATGTTTGTAAAAACTACTTTCTATCAAAGTCACATAAAAAATAGTGATTGTCACCAATCAAAGCGCAAGTCTGTCGGCCGACCTACCGCGGTAGGAAATTGCGAGGGGTCGAAGGAAATTGCGTAAAATAGCAAATGAAAAAGGCGTAACAATTCACCTGCAGCTTGAAAACCTGTGTCACTACTTCACTGCACCGATCCAGGCCATCGACGGACGCGGTTTGCGCACAGCTGCTCTCAGGTGTACGACCTAACCCAAGCGCAACGGGTACTCGTTACCTCCGCAACGCGGACCTTACCTTCGTAACGCTCCTCCGACTCATTTTTTCTAGCATTTGTGATGATCGTGAAAAAACCCAACTATTGTTCTACATTTTTTACGAAGTAAATAAATGTATGTCATATTGAGCATACTTTTGCAATGCAGTAGCGCGATCTGGTCACTGTAGGGGAGACAGGGGTAAAGTGAGCCTGAAAGTTTTACCATTCAATAAAAATGTATGGAAATAGATTTATAATATAATTTAAACATTACTATTGATCAGGGCTTGAATAGGTTCCGAAAATAACTGTTTCAAACTGTTATATAAAGGTTCTGACTGAAAGAGTTATGAAGAACCTTTATTGTTAAGGGGGTAGACACGGGTAATGCAGCGCGCTGTAATACCCACATAATGTGCCCGAAACATGGGTTTGGGGGGATACGTTTTTCGTCCTTATATGAGCAGATTTTGGGCTGGGTGAGGTCTCAATCGAAAGAGGAAGGTTCGATACAGCCCGCTCTGGTCATGGTTCGACGAAATTGTGTTGATATCTAATAATATGAGTGTTCAAAGTAGAGCAAAAGTCGACAAAATACACCCGCAGGAATCCAAGTATTTTTAGGTCACTAAAAGAGTTTTGTGGCTCAAACGATGACCAGAGCGGGCTGTCTCGAACCTTCCTCTTTCGAATGAGACCTCACCCAGCCTAAAATCTGTTCATATAAGGACGAAAAACGTATCCCCGTGATTGCATTCCCAAATACGAGTTCCGCCATATTGGCGATAATACAGAGCAAGTCACGTGACAAATTTAGTTGAGCTAGTGGATATGAGATGGCGCCTACTCGGGAGGACTGCCAACGTGGAATCATAGCAAAACTGAAGCGTTAGCTGGATACACGAGCGACAGTAAAAGCGTGATGCAGTCAATGCATGCATTTCCGGACGATTGTAGGTTAGGTTATATGCATTTTAGGCATACATTGACTAGGAACTGTTGGGAATGTATACATTTACTAAAGCTTTTACCGTAACACATACATCACGGCAGTTAGAGCAACAACGGGCTAACCTGCAAATAAATTTTTCCTATTGTACATCGATGGCTTTGCACACATATTGTATGTCCACTTTTAGCGTTTATGAGAAAAACAGATTCAAACATTCAATGGTACTTCAAAGTACTAATAAATACGAGAAAATTATATATATATAATATACAAATATGATAAAAAATTATTTATTTAAATTATATTATTCAAATTTTAATTATAAAAATTATAAATTGGTCCTCTCCCTCCTCTTCCTCCTCTTCCTCCTCTGCCTCCTCTTCCTCCTCTTCCGCCTCTTCCTCCTCTGCCTCTTCTACCTCCTCTTCCTCCTTTTCCTCCTCCATACTTTAAGCTTCTCAATTTTTTTTTGAGGTCGCTGTTCTGCAATATGAAAAATAAACGTAAATCTTAAAACTTTCATTAGAATGTAAAAAATGTTTGCGCGAGATTGTCTACGTATCTACATACCTGCTTCTGAATTTGCAACGCGATCTCCATCCATCTCCGCGGACTCCGTCGCGAGGACGGAGTTGGGTCTCTCCGCGGACTCCGCCGCGAGGACGTGGTCGGCTCTCTCCGCGGACTCCGTCCTCGCGACGGAGTCCGGCTACTCGTTCGACTCCGTCTTCGCGACGGAGTCCTGCTGCTCGTTCGCATCCGTCCTGGGGACGGAGGCTTATCAATGTCCATCTTTTCTGTGCCTTTGGACATCTAAAAAAAAGTCGAAGAAACAGTGAAACTATTGAACGTAATGGATTTGAAAGTGCTGTAGAAGAGCCACAGTTAGCTAAAATGTAATCTAATTACAAATTAGAAATTACGATTAAAATGTAATTGTGTAATGAATTACCTACACAATATTTTCTGTAATTGTTAATTTAGGTAGTTGACCACAATTTTGTCAACTATCTAAATTAACGATTGCAGAAAATAATGTGTAGTCAATTACACAATTACATTCGTAACTTATAATTTATAATTATATTACATTTTGCCCAACTCAGAGAGGAGTACACGTTTATCCAGTTGGTACATTTGGGTACAATATAGACTTCCTTTAGCCAAGATTTAGCGCAGGAGGAGAATCTTCAGATTTTTAAATGCTGAAATTTCCAAGTTCGAAAGCGTTGAAATTCAAACACTTCCAAAATTTGTAATTATGAGGTTATCAAGTTTCACAATATCTGTAATTGAAGGCTCAGATGCAATAAGGGGATTTATTATTTAGACTAGCGCTCGAAAATGCGAAAAAATATTGCCCAAACACTAAGAAAAATTGGAAAATTAAATTTTATTACACTGGATTTTAAAAAATATAGTGTTGTAAAGCTCGTCACGGCACACATTTTTCTTTTTACAGTTTCTTTATCGAATCATCAGTATTCGAGATAAAAATTATAAACCAAACAAATTTCTTCGACCAAAGTCAATACCTTTTTAAACAAAAATTGCGATAACTTGAGTAATTATTATCGGATTGTTATGAGACTTGAAACATAAAACTCGGAAAACTCTAGCGAAGCCGTAAAATGTATGCACAAAAGCCTTATGTTAAAAAATGTAATAATATTTAATTAAAAAGTAATACTGGACGTAACCCATGTTTTTCAACGTTCGTCGTTAAAAAATATCGAGGCAATTTTGACGTACATATAACTTGCAGCGGCAAAGTTTTTATAATTTTTATCTCGAATACTAATGATTCGATAAAGAAACTGTAAAAAGAAAAAATGTGTGCCGTGACGAGCTTTACAACACTATATTTGTTAAAATCCAGTTTAATAAAATTTAATTTTCCAATTTTTCTTAGCGTTTGGACAATACTTTTTCGCATTTTCGAGCGCTAGTCTCTTTTTTGCATTCGAGCCTTGAATTTTAAAATTTCCGATTTTTCCACTTCTGATGTTTAGAAACTGTTTAATTTTCATCACTTGGTTTCAGTTTCAACTAAAGGAAGCCTACATTGCACCCGAATGTATGTACCTTTTCTAGACAATTCGCGGGTAAATTATAACATAACTTTCTTATTCTACGTGAGAATGAATACACGAATCTCTGAGCATGAAGCAGCGTATCGACATTGCGAGGCTGCCACGCGAGGCACGCCTCGTGGAGTGGAGAATCTGGAAACTACTTCGATCATGATCACTTTGCGAGGCAGGCTCGGGCGACAGTCTCGCCCTACCTCCAGCATGATATTTGCGTCGCCCGAGCCATGCGATTTTTTATCTTGGGGCCGCGAAGCACCTTTCAGCACGTCGAAAAATCGACGGCTGATGCCTCGTAAAGTAATCATGGTCGAGGTAGTCTCCAGACTCTCCACTCCGCGAGGTGTGCCACGCGAGGCAGCCTCGAAATGGCGATACGAAGCTTGAGAAACACGCGGACACTCAAACAATCACAGTTCACACGATAGATTTTGCACAAAAAATTACAACAATACTATGACGGTAATTGGAAACTTTACCCGGAATATGTCTAAATACAGTCTTGGTTTGGAAGTACTAAAATATAGAAGTATGTCAGTTATGAAAGTGGCGTCGGTCGAAATTTAAAAAAAAAAGAAATTGAACTTTACGTTTATCATGTATCACGTTGATATAATACGTAAAAAAATAAGTGAAATGTAACAAACGAAAAAATTTGGACTTGGACCACTTTCATAATAACCGGCACATATAGTGAATAAGACAGGGATAGTAAGCGTGAAGGTACTTACGATGTTTACTGTTCGACAGTCGCTTTTTTTCTGACCATCGAGCCTTTGCTACCCTCAACGGTGGACAAGGCCCAAACTGCCTTTCTCACTCCCTCAAGATTTTGTATTTCACTCGCACCAAGGACCGAGCAGGGCGTCATCGGCCCGCGTAAAAGTTCGAATGCGCGAAGGTTTGAAAACGCGGCGCGTGCCCGCGCATACTTGCGGGGTGGTCCTTCACTGTCAGGCAAGTGGGAAAGGATAATGGTAGAACGAAATATGAATTCTTCGCTAATAATGTCGGTGATGCGTCAAAAGTATGTGCACAGGATAATCAAAAATTCTTTCCTGTGCACATTTCTGTGCACCAAACAGTATTCCCGGAAGTACATACAATCTACGTAAATGTATCAGCATACCAGCAATCCTAATGAGAAAGAGAAGAACAGGACGCGTATATCCGTCCCTTTCCCACTATTTTCTGTTTAGCCACTCAGCATCTGTAACCAATGCAGCGGGAACGCTAGCTGATCAGTTTCTGGTCGTTTGCACTACGGTGGAGACGCAGAAAGCAATCGAGTTTTTATTAATCATATGGAATATTCATAATTTGTGAATTGTTCCATTCCTGCGTGGTTCGTTACTGTAGTGTTGATAAGTGTGTGTGATCATTCCATTGCCATGGAATCAAAGAAGGAAGCCGCAGATGCAAGAAACAATCGCTATTTGAAGGGTGATGCAAAAGCGAAGCAGCCTAAGTTATTTGCAAAGCGTTTGTCAAAAAATAGAAAGTGTCGAGAAAGGTAAGTTACGTGTTATGGTATAGATTTATATGAAGTTACAGTTTATGATGTAGTAGTAGCAGCACGGTATTTTGTCGTATATAATACAGTATTATTCATATTCTTCAAATACATATATGAACAGCTATGTTTGACACTTTACGTACACATATTCTATACTATGCGCACAGCAACACATGTCATTACTTTACCCCTCTTGCCCCACTCATTATTTTCCCATTTGTACGTTCATCATTGTTTAATTAATTAATAAACCGATTTATACCGTGTTTGGACTCATTTTCATGTAAAAATACGATACACAACATTTCTATACACTTCTTTTCCCTTTCTTCTTTACATATGTTCAGAAAATACAAATGCAGCATTTTGTTCTTATTTGAAAAGTGGTAGAAAATTTATTTCCAACTATATGCGTTTTATTAGTATAAAACGTTCAAACTATACGCGTTTCGTTAGGTATGTTTCCTTTATAATGCAGTCGCGACTATTTCAATCGTTGTACGCAGTTTTGAATGGATAAAACATGCACTTTAGATTTTATTTATGTGATGTGGAAGATAATGTTTAAAATTAGCAACAGTCATCGATGATTTGCGATTCGATGTTCAGCATTTGTAGTGCATACTTGTGGAGTACGAAATACACTGTGCTTTTGCTTTTGTGGAATTTTGTCCGCAATATATACGTCCATGTGTACCTTCAACGAAAGTTTTTCATCGAAAAGCGCAGTCTTCGAAACATTCTCCAGGCCTCACTGGCACCCTTTGTCCCAGCCCGGGGAAATGTTTACGACATCTGAAGTACCCTGCAGTTGTGGATACTACTACGCGAAAAGAGAATTCTATTCCGTAGAAAGATATTTTCACACAGATTTGACATTGTATCATTGAATATTTGAAAAAATGTTTATGCAGAAAAAATTAAAAGTAAAAAACTTGAGCCGTTATTGTTATTGAAAAATTGTTGCGTATCTGCATAAGGTTGCCAGCAACATTATGCAGGACCGCTTATTTAGCGGAGAGGAACACCTACAGGAGTCGCTGTGCACAGCGGTCCGAATCGCCGAAAAGGCGATTAAAAATCCTTACGTTCTCATTTCATACTTTATCATTATGAAGATGGTCATTCCAGGGATTTTTGGGGCCGCAGAATCTGATTCCGAGGTCAAAATGTTTATTACTCTACTGTTTGATTTGATTATGTTATTTGAATTTAATTATGGCATCAAATTTTGAAAAATTAACACAAATAGCGTTTTTATGATAGCAAAAGTTATTGATCGCGCGGAAACTGGAAAGTCAATAATTTGTATAAATTCACACTTGAGATATTGAAAATGCTTTCGTTTATCTATAAGATGAAATTTTGCATTCATTCTATGTTACTGAAATATATAAAAAGTTATAAATAACTGAAATATAAGAAATTATGCGATGGTCGTTTTTAATCGCATGTTACATTTTTCGAAATCGTCAGGCATCTTTGAAACTTATATTATTAGATAGTCAGATAGTTATATTATTAGATATACTGTGTTTCGTCTGTACTCTCGTCGGTTTCTGTTTCAGTTAATGGCAAAACAATTAATTCTACAATAGGTGAACACTGTTCAGTGTCACCCCGTGATTGCCTTTCCGATGATTTCTTGCATTCTATCCGCGCGGAGTTTAATTTTCGTTCAGGTAGTACCCCTAAGATTCCGCACGTGCGGAGGATTATCCCGGCCTGCGCTGGTATCGTCAACTAATAAAGTAATAAAATGTTCGCCTAGCCAATACAGCAAATGAAGATAAAGTTAAAATTTAGCCAGCACATGTTTCAAGACTTGCACGTAAGATATACCGAGTGTTCCCTCAGACACAGAAAAAATGCAATTTATTACCAAATGCTTTAGGAATACATTGTTGTATCTGTTTAAAAAAATTACTATAAAACGATTTTATTTACGACTTATATCGAAAAAAATTGTCCATATAGTCACAGGTATTTTCAGAAATATATGTAGATGCATGTTGGCGGGTCGCACTTACTTCTTCCGCGCAAGCGGCCTGATTACTGCCAACATAATTGGTTATTACTCGGAAGTCGCAAAAAAGTGCAACTGCTCCTTTCGCACATGCATTCCTTATACATTATATAGACTATCTAATAATATAAGTTTCAAAGATGCCTGATGATTTCGAAAAATGTAACATGCGATTAAAAACGACCATCGCATAATTTCTTATATTTCAGTTATTTATAACTTTTTATATATTTCAAGAACATAGAATGAATGCACAATTTCATCTTATAGATAAATGAAAGCATTTTCAATATCTGAAGGGTGAATTTATACAAATGATTGACTTTTCAGTTTCTACGCGCCCAATAGCTTTTGCTATCATAAAAACCATAATTATGGTATCATCATTGATACCATAATTAACTTCAAATAACATAATCAAATCAGACAGTACAGTAATAACAATTTTGACCTCGGAATCAGATTCTGCGACCACAAAAATCCCTGGAATGACCATCTTCACAATGATAAAGTGTGAAATGTGAACGTAAGGATTTTTAATCGCGTTCTCGGCGATTCGGACCGCTGTGTGGTGGTAATGTGTACGTAAGCGATCGTCATCACGCACAGGTTACCACCGCTCCTGTAGGTGTTCCTCCTCCGCTAAATAACGCTGTGTCTCTCTAGGGATTAGTAGGCCAAGGCACTGGCTTTATTTCTCGGCTGCTACGACCCCCGTTCTATCCTCCTCTTTTACGACCCATTGACAGCGACAAAGTAACCGCGAGCATCGGAGAATACTGTTCGCTGAATACCTATACCTATATCGTATAAATTCAAATTCGAACCGACGGATGCCTTTTCGGGCTCGGGACGGCCCGGAAACTTTCGGGCGGGATCGGGCGGGGTCCCGTTACTTTCGTATTGCTCGAGATCCCGACGGATTCGGGATCCCGAGACTCGATTCGGGCTACAAGCATAGCCGCCATGAGCGGACAATTTGATTTCAGGTCGGCTCGGCAAAACTCGGACGCGATCGGACGATATCGTTACCAGTAATAGATCAAAATTATTACCTGAAAACATAGAAAAATTATGTTTCTTACACGTTAATTTGAAATAATAAAATATTCGCCTTCTTGTATATTGTTGTTACTATGAAACATCCAGGAAATATTCCTTTCTGTATGCTTATAGTCGTTCGTACGTTTTCTATTTTAAATCTGAACCTACCCCGAAAAAGATAATACCCTATTGAAGTATATTTTATTATGATTTTAAAATATTGTCGATATAAAAATATTCTTCTTCCCAAGTTCTGAACATGGTATTTATTCAAATACGTATATGGACATATTCGGTATTCACAGACTATTAGGTAGCAATGAAAATACATATATATGTAAATAAATAATAAGATACAAATTATGATTCAACAGGAGACAGAAAGGTAAAAACTTATCACTCTGGTATTGATATAAATTGATATACATAATTCTTTCCGTCTCGGTCCTCTCGCGTAGTAGCTGACTTTCGAGCCGATCGCGTCCGAGTTTTGCCGAGCCGACCTGAAATCAAATTGCCCGCTCATGGCAGTCAGGCTTGTAGTCCGAAACGAGTATCGGGATCACGAAAACTTCGGGATCTCGAGCAATACGAAAGTATCGGGACCCCGCCCGATCCGGCCCGAAATTTTCCGAACCGTCCCGAGGGCCGGGTACCCGAGCCTCGGGACGATCCGCACACTCCTACCAACTACTCCAATAAGTGAAACTTATACATATTCCTGTTTGGCATCTGTTCCATCGGTCATAATGGTACAAACGTTTTTTTTATGAATGAGGTACTGGAAGCGATGTCAAGGTCAAATTAGTTTTTTGTAATAGAACGGTATATTCTTTTATTGAGTTGTCACAGGATGGAATTTCGATTTCTCGCTATGTATCTATTCGGGGATTTCGTCCGGGTAATACGTAATCGGTATCCCCATCGATGGGTAGGGTTGACTTTATCTAAAATAAACAAACAAACTCCAGCCTCGTAGAACGTTCGGTCCCGTTTCCTGGAAATATCGATCGCGAAATTTTTCATGCATTCCTGAGTACCACAAACATTTGTCCGGACGTAAGAAAAGTAATTATATTTTTCTTGACTCAAGCTAAAATCCAACTGACCCCAATGGCCATACAGGCAAAAATTTTGCCCATCTGGGCTACAGGCAGGCAGCCCTTGCCGAAAAACCGAAAACAACGCTTCGCGCCCCCATCGACTCGCCTAGTGCGGGGTAACGAAAGTCGAGGTCAGTCCCACGCTTTCGAAAAGCTATCTAAAGAGACAGGGTGATGCGCGTGAAAGCGTGCTCGTTGACGAGAACCAGACGGATCTCCAACACCGGCGCGGTCAAGTAGGGTTTACTTCGCGAAAGGCAAACGACACGTGTTTCTCGGACCCTTCGTTTCTTCGTTATTTTACAACGTTCCATAAAACCAAATACCACCCTGCAGCCCCTCGTTGAATTTTAGGAGGTACAACGTTAAAAATATGACAATGATTGGGATTGCCGGTCTATCCTTTCTGACAAAATGTTTGTTTGGAAATATTTTTATTTCTTCAGGTCATAATTTATTAGAAATATGGTCCTGTGTGTCATATACAATGTTGTACCATTTCACTTTCAAGGAGGGTCATTCCACGCCAATTTCAAAATTTTCAAGATTGTGGAAATTTACTTTTTTCAATTATAACTGTTGAGCAAAGAGACAGGTAAGAATGAGCTTTTGAGTACTTACACTGGGGAAGTGAGGGTACCCAATAAAAATTAGTTCTCTTAAAAAAAAAAAAAATTTTAGACCTTTTATTCTGAAATTGTTTTAAACAAATGCAATTTTATACTAGCAAGGCACTATTAAAACATTTTAAAAATATTGAGGATACAGCCCTACTTGTGCTCTTTATGGTCACGTTTGCACAAAAGCGGACACTAAAATTAGTCACATGAAAATTAATTGAATGTGACGCTGCGGCGTCCAGCACAGGCTCGACCGACTGAGCCGTGCGTGCTACAATATACAATTATCTATTTCTTTCATTCCTAACCTTGCGTGGCCTTGAAAGTCATAGTACACCATATGGTTGAATTTGTCTTGACAGTTGTACACTTTCGTAGTGGGTAATGAAATATGTAGCATTCCATTTAAAAAACTGAAGGTCACCTTCGGTTCACGGATAATATCGCGAACACCAAAAGATGACATACAGGTATTATGTTGGGTATAAAAAATATTAAAAGTTTTCCTCTTTCAGTTTTTGTCAAATACTTACCATTCGTGAGAACCCTATATAACAATATCAGGTATAGCCACTTGGCCGTTGCTAATACCGCGCGCGGCTTAGCTAGTCCAGCCGGTATTGGGCGACGCAGCGTCACATTCAATTCATTTTTCTGAAAACGTGACCATAAAGAGCACAAGTAGGGCTGTATCGTCAATTTTTTCAAATTTTTAAATAGCGCCCTGCTAGTATAAAATTGCATTTGTTTAAAACAATTGCAGAATAAATGGTCTCAAATTTGTTTTTTTTTAAGTGACATAATTTTTATTAGGTACTCTTACTTACCCAGTGTAAGCACCCAAAAGCTCATTCTTACCTTTCTCTTAGTTCAACAGTTATAAATGAATGAAAAAAAGTAAAATTCCACAATCTTGATAATTTTGAAAAATCCTTTGAAATATGTTTATATATCAGTAAAGACTACAACATATGCAAGTTTCACAAAAATCCTAAATGATACTCCGAAAAGTGTCTGATATCGCGTTGAATGACCCAGGATTGAAATGCGAAAAGTATTCTTTTCACCCGCGGTCAAGTGCACGCGTGCCTGGATACACACACAGCCGCGTATCGCAGCGCAGAATTTCGTCTGCTTGTGGCTGCCTTCGCTTGCGAGTAGCGGAGACGGTTGTGCAGATGTGTGCGTGTGAAAAGAAAACGTGCCAAAAGTGCATGTCCCTCGGTTTGCGTAGCGAGGGAATCACGTTGTCTAAGAGGAACATTTGTATCACGCTACGTCCCTCTTCGTATCGCGAGGATAAATTAGAATGATATTCACAGTAATGCGATAATAATAATATTTTCATAAATAAAGCGTCCTAACATTTGTGATGTTTCCCTAATGATAAATGACACCAAACACGATATAATTTGGATACCTATTTAGTGGTAATACGCGTCGGCCGCAGAGGAGGACAGCGAATGAAAGAGATGGGGACAATCGGCAGTCCTTTCTTCCACTCCCTCTCTTCTCCTACGTTCGAGGCTGTCGACAAACTTCTAAAAATATAGAAACTGCGGTAAAATCTCGATTCGGGTTCAAAATTGTGACTATGTATCGTTAGTGTTAATTTCTATCACCCCTAGTTAGAGTGGTCTCCCTTGGAACCAGTGCAGCGTGTAATATGGCACGAGTGCCGATCGTGCCATACCCGATCCGAAATCGAAAATCGGTGAGAGACAACACCGATGCAAACGAGGTTCGCGATAAATTTTTTTTTATTTTTGGTTCTTTTTTTATAAATTTTTTCTCAACGTATTTGTGACGATTTTTCGAAAATGGCACCAAACACGATATGGTTTGCACAATTATATAAATATAAATGATTCGTATCCACGATAAATAAAAGTTGTCTGATTTACGTCGTGTTTGGTATCATTTTTTAATCAGGACATTGTAACAAACATGTTGGTAAAAGTTTCATGAAAATGGAATCAAAAATAAAAAAGTTTGCTGTGTCTTTTTGGGAACAAATATATAACTTTATTAGACTGCACATAACAAGTATATAAATTGTCAGGTACACCTCTATTGTTCGACTGCTTTGTGTATCTCTCGTTCGTACGGTCCTTCTGCTCCCCCGCTTTCTCTACCACGCCTTATCATTCTCTCTCTCTCTCTCTCTCTCTCTCTCTCTCTCTCTCTCTCTCTCTCTCTCTCTCTCTCTCTCTCTCTCTCTCTCTCTCTCTCTCTCTCTCTCTCTCTCTCTCTCTCTCTCTCTCTCTCTCTCTCTCTCTCTCTCTCTCTCTCTCTCTCTCTCTCTCTCTCTCTCTCTCTCTCTCTCTCTCTCTCTCCCCTCTATTTTCGCGGCACTCATACAAACACACTCTACAAGTTTTAATTTTAAATTTTGATTCCATTAGTAGTGTCTCACACGCACACGGGTATTTTTAACCCTTCGTTGACACACCTCTTTTTTCGATCAACTTTGACATACCTGGGTGGCTCACACACAGAGCAATTTTTGAATGACTGCCATTCTCATCCAAAGAATACAATCATTATGAAAAAAATCATGGGTCAATTTCAAGGTCTCTAGAATATATTCCAATCATTTTTTTATTTAAATTTTATCACAGCTTTTGTAAAATAATTCTAGATTACCACATGTCGAGAAAAAACGAAGAAAATCTTTAAAAAATTGTAACTTTTACAAATTTCAATATTAGAAGCTAAAAATCTACAGAGTTGATGTTCGGATATAATATTTACCGAGAAAAAATTGTTTATAAGTCGGCATTGGAAAAAGGTATTTATTTTGCATATAAAAGGTTCAGAGCGTCAAAATCAGCTTATGGGTGGTTCACACCCAGAGAGTCAACGAAGGGTTAAACTTACTTCGTGCCGAGGCTTTCGCTTACATCGAGACTTTACTGTACTATATCTTCTTTTACTGTGCCTGCTTTTCTTTTCTAATATATGTTTTTATTATTTCTATGTATGTACAACGTGTTACTGATTAGTGATTCTTTACGTGCAGGCAACGATTGAAAATAGCAGCGTGCCTCACGGTAGGTCAGGGCACCGTGGCGGAAGCAGGTACGCGTGCAGGTACCTCGTACGACGAAACACTTCCAAGCACATCTGCTGCGTATGAGTTTCCTACGGACAGAATACACGAGGAAGACGTAGGAAATTTTCAAGACTTCCCAATTATCGAAGGAATTGTAGAGCAAGTACATTTCGATACGGACGCGGAAGATATTTTAGAAGAAATACATTTCAACGCGGACGAAGAGGTAATTGTGGAACAAGTGCATTTCGAGTCGAATGAAGAAGAAATTGCACAAGAAATAGATTTGGACACAGACAGGAATGAGATACATTCCGTAAGAGACATCAACGAAGAAATGAATCAAGATGTTGGAAGTGATGCCGATTACTGGGTGGTTGAAAATCCAGAACCAGAACAGCCGGAAAATTCAATTTCAGAAGGAATAGACTTCGTTGATTTTCCGTATGTTTTCGAACAGATAAAAAATCTTGGAAAATATTCGACTATAGGCTGTGGCATCGAACATTTCGAAATAATTACATGTCAACGGAATGGACTGGAAAATGTCTATTATGTACAGTGCAAAATGTGCGAATACACAGAGCGCATATCCTGTCTTCGGAAGAGTGATGCCACTATGGATATCAACCGCGCCGCTGTTGCCGCAACAATGATGACGGGCGGCGGATATAATCAACTGGAGGACATAATGACTACCGTGAACGTGTCCTGTATGACTAAAAGGATCTACGAGAACTGTCAAAACGACCTAATCGATGCCCTCGAAGTGGTCGCACAACGCGAAATGGAAGATGCTGGAAAAGAGGAAAAAGCATTAGCTATAGCAAGAGGCGACATATATCCAGAATCCGGTGTACCCTTTATCCCAGTTGTCGCAGATGGTAGCTGGATGAAAAGGTCGTACCGCGGAGGAGATTACAATTCTCTTTCTGGCGTAGGAGCCATCGTGGGATATCACACGAAGAAAGTGCTGTACATTAGCGTGAAGAATAAATTCTGCATGACTTGCCAAATAGCAGGTACGAAGAAGAAAGAACCGCGCGAGCATCGTTGCTTCAAGAACTGGGGTCGTAATCAGAGTTCAACCGGCATGGAGAGTGTTGCTATTGTCGAAGGTTTCAATTGCAGCATAGATATGCACGGCCTAGTGTACTCTATATTAGTTGCCGATGGCGATAGCAGTGTGTACAAGAAGATATTGGACAGTGATCCATATAAAAACTACATGGTGCAGGTACGAAAAATAGAATGCACCAATCACCTGCTACGCAATTTAAGTAAAAAAATTAACGAAATCGCAACAAAAGGCCGCGATAAAGACCTAAGAGCTGTCGTAAAGAATAATGCTCTCCGCCTGCGTACTGGTATAAAGAAAGCTGCAGAATACCGGTTGCAAGAAGAAATAACACTCGAGGAACGAATAAGAAATTTGAAGGAAGACTTGACGAATGTACCGAGTCACGTTTTCGGTGAACACAAGGAGTGTCAGAAGTTAGCATACTTCTGTAAGAAATACTCTGATCCTAACAGAGAGGACTACGTACCACGGTTGAGAGAAGCTGGTATTTATCAGAGTATCGAAGAAGCGATGCAGCCACTTTTCCCTAAAGTTGACAGTTTGCTGCACGGTCTAAATAACAATGCTGTTGAAAGTTTTAATAATATCATTGCCAAATTCATCGGAGGCAAAAGGATAAACTTTCGACGAGGGGGCTCGTATCAGGGCAGAGTCTCCGCTGCAGTCGTCCAATATAATACAAAAGAGGCGTTTAGCAGATTGAGTACGGCAATGGATAAAGAGCCGCCAACCATGGTAAGAAAGCTGGAAGGACGTCGGAAGCGTGCAGCAGAAAAAGCAAGGGAATATAAAAAAGAAGCGAAAGCATCCTCCTTCCGAAATAAAAAACAATCGTGCGACCAGGATTACGGTCCCAGCGCAGAAAAACCAGACATGGAAGAGACAGTATACTCTTCCGAGTGTGAAAGGCACGCGGCTATACTCCATGACTGGCAAAGGATGCGATGCGAGATCGAAGAGGACACTCGTAATCAGGCGAATAGCGAAAAGTGGATTAGTTATAGAAAAAAATTATTAACTGCATCCAATTTCGGCAAGGTATGCCGATTACGAAAGACTACACCACGGGCAAATACTGTGAAGAGTATAATGTACCCGCAACTCCAAAATTTACGATCTCTCGAATACGGAAGGGAAAATGAGGCAAACGCCTTGAGACAAATGGAAGAAGAATTAGGGATCCATATTCTACCGTGTGGCCTCTTCATCGACGACACTGTGCCTCACTTAGGTGCAACTCCGGACGGCCTCGTGGACAGTGATAAAATCGTCGAAGTGAAGTGTCCTGAATCGGCCAAGGATTTATCACCTGCTGAAGCAATACAGCAACTTGGTAATATAAGGCGTATTTTCAAGAGTAATGAAATGAATAAAAATCATTATTACTATTATCAAGTGCAAGGACAATTGCACATAACGAAAAGGCAACGGGCCTATTTTTGTTTATGGACGCCAAAAGGAATGAAGGTTACAACAGTATCAAGAGATGATCGATTCTGGGCAACAGATATGGAAGAAAAACTGAGCAAGTTCTATGAGGACTGCATGTTGCCAGAAATTATAGATAGTAGATATAATCGACAACAGCCGATTAGAGAACCTCCGTACATACAAAAAGGAGGGGCAGGTACGAGTACACAAGAAACTACATAAAACGACAGATGACAACATCACGATAGCACCGGTGAGTGCATTCAGCGCATATGAAGAGCTGTCGAACAATCAATTGCTATTCAAGGTCACTATTGCACCGGCGAGTGCATCCAGCGCATATGAAGAGCTGTCGAACAATCAATTGCTATTCAAGGTCACTATTGCACCGGCGAGTGCATCCAGCGCATATGAAGAGCTGTCGAACAGTCAATTGCTATTCAAGGTCACTATTGCACCGGCGAGTGCATCCAGCGCATATGAAGAGCTGTCGAACAATCAATTGCTATTCAAGGTCACTATTGCACCGGCGAGTGCATCCAGCGCATATGAAGAGCTGTCGAATAAGCAATTGCGATCCAAAGTGACTATTGCACCGGCGAGTGCATCCAGCGCATATGAAGAGCTGTCGAATAAGCAATTGCGATCCAAAGTGACTATTGCACCGGCGAGTGCATCCAGCGCATATGAAGAGCTGTCGAATAAGCAATTGCGATCCAAAGTGACTATTGCACCGGCGAGTGCATCCAGCGCATATGAAGAGCTGTCGAATTCACATACGATTCATACGCTGAGTTTTGTTCATGTTTGCGCCAGAGTGGACACGACTAGAACAGACGAAAACGTTCGCGAACACTGTTTTTGTTCGTGTTCGCCTTGGTGGAGACCCGGGGTAAGCTAATCTACTGGACTGGGCTGCGGAGGCTACCTTCGTAGCCCAGCCCTCTGTTTCTTTAAAGTGTTTCAGAAAGCACGAAACCCCACGACGAGGGACAAGGTGTCGGGGGACTGCCACCGCGGCCTGGATACGCGTTCCCGAATTTCCCGTCTGTGCTACGACAGAGTAGCAGTCCGCAGTGGAGCGCGGACATACGTGGAACCGCTTCTCTAGCCCCGTTGGCGTGGATCTTGGCTCTTCCCCGGTTTGTGCAAACCAAGAGGTCCGCGTCGACAGGGTGGACAGCAGCCGGGAAATGGCATCTCCAACCACCAGTCGGACAAGCGGTTGCGACTGCTTGGATCGGCTGGAGGAGATGTCGCGGAGACGGGAGCGTCAACAGGACGCACAGGACGGTTCCCTGGGTCAGCACCAGAAACCACGAAGAGGAATGGGGCCATCTGAAAGCCAAGGCCTGAGGGAGGGAGAAGAGGACAAGAAGCCCAGAAGAAAGAAAATGCAGACGAGCTGGGGTGCTGGGCAGATTGATCGGGGAACGGGCCGATAACATGCTCATGAGCTGTGATCCCCTGTTATCGGTTCCGTCCCGCCTTTCCGTCTTCCCGGTTCTTTCAGCTCCAACGAATTCTCTCAAATGAAAGTAAATGTTAATGCTTCTCCGTCTCTTTTGCATGGCATCTGGAGCCGTGAAGGGATTGAATTTTCAAACTCGTACGGCCACCGGAAGGACATCGAGGAAGAGTCCCTGGGGGAGAGGGTCGACCGCGACCAAAGATTCGACGAGGAGGACGGAACGTCGCCGAAGCAGTGGAGACGTCGTCGGACGTCCTTCTGGAGGAGGCTGCCTGCAAACGAGGCAGCGCTGGAGTCTGCACGGGGTTCCGGAGGCTGCACGAAGGAGGATGCAGCGTCGGAGCGTTGGAGTCGACGTGGGACGTTCCAGAGTGGAGTTCCAGGGACGTCGCGTGACAGGAAGCTGCAGAGTTCCAGAGACGTCGCGTGACAGGAAGCTGCAGAGTTCCAGAGACGTCGCGGGACCAGAAGTTGAAGCGTTTCGTCGTGGCAGATCGAGAATTCCCGTTGTACCCACGCCTTGCTCAGGGTTTTTCCGTGGTTTTCCCCTCAGCGAGAAGGCAAATGCCGAGGCGGATGTCTGAAGAAGCCACGGGGCTGCACGACCACTTCTTCAGGCAGGGGTACGAAGATTCCGAAGAGGATTCAATGCGGCCGAGACGTCCGCTCTTCCAGAGGGGAGAGCAGTGTTGCGAGCACCGGGTATGGGCCCGTGCATAATCTGCTGGTGCTCGTAACTGAAGATAGAAGAAGGTCGGCCACCTTCGAGAGGACGATCTGGACGACGACCAGAAGACTGTCTTGTACCGAACGCCATAGCGTTCGGACGTGCGGGTCGTACTTTTGTAACCGATATTGCTCTATGTAACAATATAGTTCAGTCGTGT
Source organism: Andrena bucephala (assembly GCA_947577245.1). Taxonomy (NCBI): domain Eukaryota; kingdom Metazoa; phylum Arthropoda; class Insecta; order Hymenoptera; family Andrenidae; genus Andrena; species Andrena bucephala. The sequence goes on from OX387717.1 coordinate 64,795,874, forward strand.
GTACTCCCGTGTAATCATTATTCTATCCTTTGCGTCGGGGTGGCCTGCGATGGTAACGCCCAACAGGGGGGCACGTAACATAGGATTCGCGGAAAAAATCTTATAACTTCGGTGTTTCCCAATATTTTTTAATACTTTTTTTTATATTATTTGTTTAGCCAACGGTTATATGGACAGGAACATTCAAAGAATTGAAGCATCTTTTACAAATAAAATAGTAATAAACCCCGTAAACATTGTGTTTCATAATACATCCAGTTCAGAATCCGTTCATGAAATCCGCTACTGAAAATGCGCAGGCTGGATGCGCATGATTATTATGTGGTCCCCTCCTCGAAGTGACAGAAAGTATAACCTATGTATACGCTATATGACAATAAATGTTGAGCGGCTATTTCGTTCTTTTGCGCTACATTTGTGAACTTTTTATCATCCTTCCGAAACATTATTATTACGTCGCAACAGTATCTTTAGGAAATCGGGTCTAGCATATAGGTTATACTTTCTGTCACTTCGAGGACAGAAAATCCGGTCCTCCAAGTGACAGAGAATATAACCTATATGCTAGACCCGATTTCCTAAAGATACTGTTGCGGCGTAATAATAATGTTTCGGAAGGATGATGAAAAGTTCACAAATGTAGCGTAATACAACGAAATAGCCGCTAAATATTTATTGTCTTATAGCGTATACATAGGTTATATTTTCTGTCACTTCGAGGAGGGACCACATAATAATCACGCGTTGGATTCAACATCAAACACAATTTTATATATGTTTGTTCATAACTGCTTTCTGCATAGGATGTGTATTTCATGTTCTGTTTCAGTGTTTTGCTAATTAAAAAATGTCTATCCTAACAAACTTCATTTTGTGGGGACATGCCCTCATCTATTTTTCCTTTTCACTTATAATTCCTTACTGCCAACGTAGAATATTGTAGCATAAGCACATTTCAAGTAAATGTACAATGAATTTTCTACGTTTGCAGTACCAGCAGACTTTCTGTTTAAAAAGTACAACGCAACAGCTGAGAATTTCTTTCCACATTCAAAATAACATATGGAAATAGCAAACAGCTCCCTCTCGCGTGCACAGGCAGCCGCGTATCTATGGGTAATACCATTTCAGTGCAGAAAAAACCTGCTGTAATACCGACCTGCCGAATCGGCCAGACCACGTGACGTGTCTACCCCCTTAAGGCACGTGACTACCACTGTCGGCACCGCGCGTTTTGCCAAACTATTTCACTTCTGTATTGAAAACGAAACGAGACTTACCACTTCTGTTGACGCTTTCCGAAGGAACAATGTCTGCTGCATCGCGTGGGATGGTCAAATTTCGTCTCAGACCCTTAGTTTTGAAAATAAATCGAAAGATATCTGGAAAAATGGGTGCATTTCGGGTGTCCTTTTCCCTTTGATCGTTGTTTAAACATATTTAAATGTTTGTTCGAGAAAGCAAGTTGTGTTTGAAAGCATTCTTAGACAGGTTAGAAAGATTTAGTCACTCTGCGGTGAAAACACGTTGTCAGAATTTATTGACTACAATGAGATGAGTGGAACAGAGTTTATATTAAACCTTTGAGATTGAGTTGAACAGAGTTTATATTAAACCCTGCCCTTTACACGCACGAGTTGTTGAATATGTAACCGCGCGGCTGCACCACGTGGCGTCCACACAATTATATTAATTGGTGGACTATTGAGTGTTCAATGTGAGTGTGAGTGGTGAGTGTGAGTGGTGAGTGTGAGATTGTTGAGTGGTACTCTGGTTGATTGTCTAACTTTCACACGAGCAAAGATTAAACGCGACGCGCGACAATGATCTCGATTGTAAGGAGACACACAAGAGAGTGAGAATATGGCGGACTTCCGCTCGCGCTTCTTCCCCATTCTCCTAGAGCAGCGACGCTACTCTCTCATTGGTCGATCGATCTGCGCCGATTGGTTCATCGATCGCGGCGACAGTTGATCGATCGCCGCTGATTGGCGGCTCGCCAATCGATCAGCGCTGCTGAATCGCGGTCCGCGAGGTGCTGCCATGAATGTGAGTGTGGCGGCGTGGGGAACTATTCCATTCCCAAACATTCCTCCCGCCCTCAGCAACAGAGTTGATGACGTTAACCTGAAACAGGCAAAACTGCCAATTTTGCGATTGGCCTGATTAGGGTGGTGGTTGCCGTCTTGATGGTCACGACCCTCGTGAGTCCATCCTTCCCAGGATGCAGAGTGAGTACCCGAGCAAGTGGCCACTTGCTCGGGGGAAATCGTTCATCGGTGATGAGCACCAATGACCCGACCTTGATGTCATTTGATGGGTGATGCCACTTTGAGATGGCTTGCTGCCGATGTAGATAGTGAGTTGACCATTGTGACCAGAACTGCTGCATCTTCTTCTGGATGAGTTGCCATCTTGCTGATGGTGAGAGCGATGAGTGTTCCACGGAAGGCTCCGGCAAGGTTGATAGAGGTTTCCCGATGAGGAAATGTGCTGGAGTGAGTGTTGAGACATCTTCAGGATCATCGCTAAGGGGCTCGAGTGGTCGTGAATTAAGCATGGCTTCAATCTGTGTGAGAAGAGTGCAAAACTCCTCATATGTGAGTACAGTCTCGTGAACAGTTCGTCGCAGATGGTACTTGACGGATTTGACAACAGCTTCCCATTTTCCGCCCATGTGAGGCGCAGCTGGTGGGTTAAAGCACCATGATGTGTTGTCGTTGACAAACAAGGAAGCCAGTTGCTGATTCTGTTGTGAGCCTTGAGTGAATGATGCTCTTTAGCTGACGTCCGCCCCAACGAAGTTAGTTCCGCAATCTGAATAGATGGTATGTGGAATTCCTCGTCTGGATGAAAAACGCCTGTACGTAGCGATGAATCCTTCGGATGAGTAGTCTGTCACCAATTCAAGATGGACAGCTGACGTCGTCATGCATACAAAAACGCAAATCCAGCCCTTTTGTGTTTTAGCTCCTCGCCCTTTCCACGTCTTGAGTGTGATTGGACCGGCGTAATCGATTCCAGTGTAGGTGAATGGCAGTGAGGGTGTGACTCTAGAAAGAGGTAGTTGGCCCATCAGCTGATGGGCACGGATCCCCCTTTGTCGAGCGCACACCACACACCGCAGAATATGAGATTTAACTGGAGCTCGACCTCCGATGATCCAGTAGTTCTGTCTGACGTAGGCGAGAGTGAGTTGAGTTCCTCCATGCAGAGTTTGTTGGTGTGAGTGTTCTATAATCAGATCGGACAAACGTGAGCGGCGAGGCAAGATGGCAGGGTGTTTACCTTCATAATCAATATGAGCGTTACGAAGTCTGCCTCCCACTCTTATGACTCCTTGATTATCGATGAATGCCGTGAGTCGACTAAAGGCGTGAGATGATGGCAGCGTTGTGCCCGAACTGATGAGTTTGACTTCGTGATTGAAATAGAGTGCCTGAGTAGCTTTTATCCAAAATATGCGGGCCTGTTCCAAATCCGTAGGTGTATGTGAAGTGATTGGCAATGAGACAGGCAATCTCCTGAGCCTTGAAATGAATCTGAAACAAGCTGATGTAATTCTTATGAGTTTGTTGAGTGTTGAGAATTTGTATATGAGGTCCCAGCGGTATTTGATTTCTTGAATGTTGAGTAAGGTTGAGGTTCCTGGACGTGCTTCTAATTCAGTTGCGTCGTCCAGTACAGTTGATTGTGATGGCCATGAATCACTGGGTTGAGTAAGCCATGGTGGTCCCGTCCACCATAGCCGATGACGTTCAAGCTGTGATGTTGTAAGGCCTCGAGATGCACAATCAGCTGGGTTCGAAGTACCTGGAACGTGTCTCCAGTATGCATATGAAGTGAATTCTTGAATTTGGCTAACACGATTCCGAACGTACTCCTTCCAGCGTGAGGCGTTTGCTTTGATCCATACAAGTGCCACTTGCGAGTCCGTCCACAGATGAGTAGATGCTATGTTGAGTTGAAGAGTTGCTTTAACATACTTGGCAAGCTTTGCCAGCATGAGTGCTGCTGTGAGTTCGAGTCTTGGGATTGTGAGTTTCTTGAGTGGTGCTACCTTGGTTTTAGCGCACACGAGTGTCGACACTTTGAGTTTTGTGGACGGTGATAACACGGTAATATAAATTACCGCTGCCATGGCGAGTTGAGACGCATCAGAGAACCCGTGGAGTTCCACGATAGAGTTTGAATAGGTGTTGAACCACCTTGGAATTGAGAGCCTGGCCAGGCTTGTGAGTTCTTCTCTGATGGTGTTCCAATGAGATGTAACTTGATGTGGCAGTGGATCGTCCCAACTGAGTTTATGTAGCCATAACTCTTGCAAAATCATTTTTTCGCGAATTATAACTGGTGAGAGGAAACCGAGTGGGTCAAAGATTTGGGAAACCTCTGAAAGAATGAGTCGTTTCGTTGGGATTGAGGTTGAGTTTGGCTTTGATGAGAATGTAAAGTTGTCTTGGAAGCTGTTCCATTGCAATCCGAGAATCTTGGTATGGCAGTCGTCGAGTGAGATTGTTGAGCAGTCAGCTCGTGAGTTGATAGATATTGCCTCGAGTAATGCAGGATGCGTAGAGTGCCATTTGGCGAGTGGAAAACCTCCCGCGTGACACAGGTCTTTAAGGTGTTGTGCAATTTTGATGAGTTGCTCACCTGTGTCTGCGCCGCCAAAGATGTCGTCGGCATATCGTGCATGAGTGATTGATGGTACAGCCAATGGGAAGCGATGCCCTTCGTCCTCAGTCAGCTGTAGTAGTGCTCGGACAGCCAGAAACGGTGCAGCCTTGGTTCCGTATGTAACTGTCGTGAGTCTGAATGATGTCTCCTTTCCTTCCTCATTCACCCACAGAATGCGTTGAAGGTCTTGGTCGTCTTCGTGGACTCGAATTTGCCTGTACATTTTTGTAATGTCTGTGGCAAAGATGAACTTGTGTTGTCGAATCCACAACAGCACGTCTGAGATATTAAGCAAGAGATTGTGCCCGGTGTGCATGAGGTCATTGAGTGATTGTCCAGATGTTGTTGCGCATGAGCCATTGAAGACAACCCTTAGCTTGGTGGTTTTGCTGTCAGGCCTGAGTACTCCATGATGAGGAAGATAAAAGATTGAATTGTTATCAGATGAAATTGATGGTGCTCTTACCATATGATTGAGGTTTTCATATTCGGACATGAATGCTTGATAGAGTTCACGATACTCATCGTTCTTGCTGAATTTGGTGAGTGTGCGTTTCAAGCATGCATGCGCTGATTGATATGAGTTGCCCAATAAGCTGGATGGTGATTTGAGAGGGATGCGTACGATGTATCGTCCTGTAGCATCCCTTGAGTGTGTTGTTTTGAAATGGTCTTCGCACTCTTGCTCTTCCGGGGTGAGTTTCGATGGAGAGTCTCTCGGAAGCTCCTCTTGAATCCAAAACTTCTCCAATAGATCACGTACCGGCGATTCGTCCTCTTGTACAAGTGATGTGTGGTAAGATGACTGAATGAGTGAAGTGGATGCGGTGATTGGTCCAAGTACGAGCCATCCAAAAATTGAGAGTTGTGCGATTGGCATGGATGGAGAGCCCTTGATGATATTGGGCTTTATGATTTGTCCATATGTATCTGCTCCAATGATGATGTCGACAGATCGAGGTTTGAGAAAGTCAGGATCTGCCAACGTGAGTGCTGCAAGATGTGGCCAGTTGTGATTGGGCACCTCTACTGAGGGTAACCGTGACGTCATTGATCTGAGAACATGGGCTGTCAAAGATATTGTCAACGGTCGATAATTGGAGTGCAGATTCAATGAGACGACACCTCTCGTCTGCGTAGACTTCTTTCCTCCAATTCCAATGATTGAGATGGATGAGTGAGTACGTTTGAGATTGAGTTGAGTGAGGAGCTCCTCCTTGACAAAGGTGAGCTCTGATCCAGAGTCGATGAGCATGCGAACCTGGTGAGTTGACGTAGGTGAGACGAGATGCCCTAGAGCAGTTGCTAAGAGTGTGAGTTGGCTGCATGATGAGTGATGCTGCGATGAGTGAGGCTGCGATGAGTGAGGCTGAGATGAGTGAGGCTGAGATGAGTGAGGCTGAGATGAGTGTGCAGGAGCTGAGTGTGCCTGGTTGACGACCGCCCCAAGACTTTATTGGGGATTTGAAGCAGGCTTCGAGTCCTCAGTCTGAGGTTGAGTTGCGTGAGAAGGCTTCTTTTCTTGAGTGGGCACGTGGAGCATCGTATGGTGTTGGATGCCGCACTGTTTGCACCGGTGTGGCGACTTGCAGTTTGTCGAAGAGTGACGCCCGCAGCAATTGTAGCACAACATATTGTTGGCTACAACCTTCCTTCGCTCCTGCACCGACATCCCCCTGAATTTTGGGCACACTACCACAAAATGGTCCGCTCCACAGCAATCGCACTGATAATTCCGTGGTGCGGATGAGTGGGACGCCTGATTGGCTGAGGCTCGCTGAGCTGTGGGTCTTGTCGCGGTCTTCGTTGAAGAGCGAGAGGAAGCACCTTGGGAAGCCGGAGTCTCCGACCTCTCCAAGGCCCTCACCTTGTTTGAGACAAACTCCCTCACCTGATTGAATGTGGGATAGTCCGTCGTTGACCCAATGGAGGTTTCCCAAGCCTCTCTTGTGTTCCGGTCGAGCTGACGAACCATGTGGTGAGTCAGCATGCAGTGCCCCAGGTTCTCGTTGATGCCGAGTGAGTTTAGCGCTGTTTCGACAGTCTCTACAGTTGAGATCAGCTGTTTGAGTGCAGCAGCGTTCTTGTTCATCACTGTTTTTGTGGTGAACAGCTTGTCCAATTGAGGCTCGAAAGAGGCGGCCTTTAAGGGTAGAGCTTCTACCCTCTGCGCAGGCTCGCCTGACAGGCTGGTGCGCAGATATTGCAGCTTCTCTATGTCTGTCAGCAGTTTGCTGCAGCCAATGATTGAGGTGAAAAGCTCACTGTACGCTGGCCACTGGAGGTAGTCACCACTGAATGTTGGTATCGCCAGCTCAGGGAGTTTCCCTGTAGCTGGCGCTGATTTTGCAGAGTCTGTTGAGTGGTTGGGCATGAACGGCGCCAGTTCCTGCTTCAACTTCCCAATCTCCTGGAGACGAGGCTCTCGTCTCCATTCTGTCCCCGACAGTGCTGTTCCCTGGAGTCTCCACGGGCAGCGTGAGTGTTGGCAGGCTCGGCGAGGTTGCCCTTGACGTCGTCTGGGTCTTGTTCGCCTTTGACGGTTCGTCACCAGCCATGATTCTTGATGATCACTTGAGAATGAGTGTTCACTAAATCCGATTGTTCACCTCACTGCACTGTCTGTCTAAGCTCCGGCTCGAAGGACCAAATAAAATGTTCGAGAAAGCAAGTTGTGTTTGAAAGGATTCTTAGACAGGTTAGAAAGATTTAGTCACTCTGCGGTGAAAACACGTTGTCAGAATTTATTGACTACAATGAGATGAGTGGAACAGAGTTTATATTAAACCTTTGAGATTGAGTTGAACAGAGTTTATATTAAACCCTGCCCTTTACACGCACGAGTTGTTGAATATGTTACCGCGCGGCTGCACCACGTGGCGTCCACACAATTATATTAATTGGTGGACTATTGAGTGTTCAATGTGAGTGTGAGTGGTGAGTGTGAGTGGTGAGTGTGAGTGGTGAGTGTGAGTGGTGAGTGTGAGTGGTGAGTGTGAGTGGTGAGTGTGAGTGGTGAGTGTGAGTGGTGAGTGTGAGTGGTGAGTGTGAGTGGTGAGTGTGAGATTGTTGAGTGGTACTCTGGTTGATTGTCTAACTTTCACACCAGCAAAGATTAAACGCGACGCGCTGACTATGATCTCGATTGTAAGGAGACACACAAGAGAGTGAGAATATGGCGGACTTCCGCTCGCGCTTCTTCCCCATTCTCCTAGAGCAGCGATGCTACTCTCTCATTGGTCGATCGATCTGCGCCGATTGGTTCATCGATCGCGGCGACAGTTGATCGATCGCCGCTGATTGGCGGCTCGCCAATCGATCAGCGCTGCTGAATCGCGGTCCGCGAGGTGCTGCCATGAATGTGAGTGTGGCGGCGTGGGGAACTATTCCATTCCCAAACAATGTTCATAATGCAATAATAACTTATATCGTTGTATTCGGAAGGGTCATAGAATAATTTGACGCAACGAACAATCGAATAACTACTACTGTTTCGACACAAAAAATGTTCAAAGTTGAAAATTTGCAGTTTTTTTCAAAATCGATTTTCTCAAAAACTGAGGGTGATGGCGACAAACGGGTTGCGGATTCGTTTCCAGGGCACGAAAACCTATAAGAAACGGCTATTGAATGTTACAAGTCCGAAAAAAAGTCAAAATTTGTTGTACTGTGTTATACGCCCGATGTAAATCCAATGACGAGAATATCGTCCTGCCCGAAAGGTTCGTCGCGCAATCATGCAAGTGGGGTGTTGGATAGCGATCTGGGATCGTCACCGTATTTACACGCCTAAAATCCCATGCAATCCTCACCGTACCATCTGCTTTCGTTATTAAATGAATGGGACTCGACCACGAACTAGATGATGGGCGACAAATACCCGCATCTACCAGGGCCTTCATTTCAGCCTTCGCAGATTTTAATTTCTCCGGATTCAGTCGTCTAGGACGTTCAGAAACAGGAGGACCCGAGGTTATTATGTGATGGTAAATATCCATTCCAATAGGAGGATCTATTCGAGAACTTCCAGTTATCTCCGGAAATTCTGACAAGAGTTTCGCGTAGGTCGACGAATGATCTATCGCGTCTGTTGACACGAAGTCTACACTCTTCAATGATGCATTAACCGCTAATTCGGTTAGGGAGTCTACGAGGCGACGTTTACGCAGATCGACCGATATCCCGTAGTATGTGAGAAAATCCGCGCCTAGTATAGCGAATAGGACGGACGCTATGGTAAAATTCCATTTCAAAGCGCGTCTGAGGCCTATATCTACTGATCTCAGTGATTCTCCGAAAGTGTCGGTTAAGGTGTTGTTCGCCGCGAATAATTTGAACGAACTCGGCTCGCCGCCGTTTATTTTACACACCTGTAATAACGAAATATCCGCGCCGGTGTCGATTAGGAAGGTTAATCCAGACACCCGATCTCGAACATGGAGACGTTTTGATACATTTCGACCCTCTATTCCCGTCTCCGTTATGGAGGGTCGAGCTAATTTTCCGACTTCCACGTTGAATATTTTTCGCACCAAGGCTTACATGAAGTAGGATTATTCGGATACTTAGTATGCGCTACACACAGCTTTTTTGAATTTTTTTCGCCTGCCAAAGTACGGTTACGACTTGAACGCGACTGCGCACGCGGATTTCGCGAACCGACCTTTTTCTCTATCCGCATCATTTTGGAATTAAGCGTCTTAAATTCTTCCGCTAAACGCTTCACCTCGCTACAAAGTTCCCACAAGACCACGTTTGAGTCTTCCAACGAACCGGCGTTTGTTACTTCAGACGAACTGGCGTTTGTGGATTTTAAGGCTCCGGCGGAAGATATTACCACCGACTCTGGACTTGCAGAAGTCTCCGCAATCTTGTCTGCCAATTCGGCAAGTCTGTTCAATTCTACGACACCACTTACCGATAGTATGGCCCGCGCATTTGCATGTAAATGGTCCAAAAAAATTGATTTTATTATTATATCGTCGCATCTACCGTCATTTAACGCACGCAATCGATTTAGGATTAAAGAAGGCTTTCCTTCTGTAATCACCTGACCTTTTAATAACTTTCTGAGGTTGGCTTCCTCAGACGGCGCAAATGTCGAGATTATACGATTCTTTAACAATTCAAATACGTCTGGTGGTCGGGGTACCTGCAGTATTAAATTTTTACCGCCGAAGCCACCTCGAAGTCTAATGCAGCAATTACTATTTCTGCTTTTGTCCTTTCAGATGAGATCTACGCACTATACAACGACGCTTCTACTTGAGCAAACCAAAGCGCTGGGTCGGCCCTAAAAAATTGCGGTATTTTCGGAACGCGGTAATGATTAACCTGCGGTTGATCTGCCGACAGGTCCGCGCCCGAATGACCCGAATTTTGGTTGTTGAGCGACATGTTAAAATATATTAATAAAATTACTATAATACAAAGGTTTAAAATACAAAGGATAAATATGAATATTATCGTACAGTAATATAGTATCATGTATTAATCTGACATACAGGGTGTCCCACCTAAGACTGGACAGCCGGTTTTCTCCAAAACTATAGGAGATAAAAATATAAAAAAAAAAACAATTGCATGGTTCGAGGGGGCCAATTAATTAGCGCGAACGAATTTTTTTATCGATTATTATTTTAAAAGATACGATGGTCAAGTTCGGTTTTTCAAATGGAACTATTTTTTTTGAACACCTGAGTTGATAGTGCGTTCCAAGACAAATTCAATAAGCTTTAATGTATACACTTTATTTTCACTGGTTTTTAAGATATTGCGCTTGCAAATTTACTGATTTTCACTGGAAGAAAACTGTCTGGTATAGCACGGACCGGGGACGGTTTTACTGGCTCCACTTGTGGCACTGTCTTTTGAAATAGATACCTACCTGCCAAAGATCTACGCCAGGCCCAAAGGCTGGACAATTTTTTTCGGTCAGAAATGCTACTTAGGTAGGTACATCTGCGGTATCGAGAAGCGCACCGTTACTTTTATTTCGCACTTGCTTCTACGCTCGGATGGCCGGTTCTTTTAGGAGGGATGCAAGTTCGATTGGTTAGGTTAGGAGGAGTGAAAGTTGCTAGACTAAATTTCAATCATAGGGAGCAGATTGTATCAGAACCATTCGGATTTGCATTCCTCACAAACGGCTGCTCTCTTGAAGAGGCCCTCTTCACAGCAATGCCCACCTTCTCTCGCACGGAATACGTTAACGCTTGCTTTTGTTGTGATATTGAAGCTCGTGTTACCAAATCTCATGCAAATCGGACTACTTTGACACAAGCAATTTGTATTCCTTATGTAAGAGTTGTCCAATTTCCACGACACTTGGCATGATTTTCATCGGAAAACCCCAAGGAATCCATCGGCGACACTTCCATATCCATACGATAAGGAATAACAAATTGTTTTATTTCTTAAAAAGGTAGGTACAGGCTGATTCTGGTGCTGCGCCCGTCACCCCGTGGCGAGGACAGCCCTTCGCTGTGCCTCACCCGATTTTTATGGCTGTTTTCGGAAAAAGGTACGAATCCTGGGCCGAACGTAGCGAATTGAAGTCGGCCCTCTGCAGTCGAGGGTGAAATTTGAGCGTATTAAGAAATCCTTTTCTTCGTCGTATCGAAAGGGAAGTGGTGCCAATGGATTCCTTATGTTTTTCTGATGAAAATCATACCAAATGTCATGCAAATCGGACTACTTTGACACAAGCAATTTGTATTCCTTATGTAAAATTTGTCCGATTTACACGATATTTGGCATGATTTTCATCGGAAATCCCCAAGGAATCCATCCGCGACACTTCCATATCCATATGATAAAGAATAAAGAATTAAAGTATTTCCTAACCAGATACAGGGTAATTAAGGAGCAGCGCCCGTCAAGGAGATGCGGCGGCCTGGTACCCCGTGGCGAGGACAACCACTCGCAGTGCCTGACCGAATTTTATGGCTTTCCACCCGCGAAGGGGTTCGAGTGCCTAATAAGAAGTGAGAAATCTTCGACTTGCGCATTTCTCATCAGATCTTTGCAAAACCGACACCGATCGATTCCTTATGTTTCGCCGATGAAGCTGACACTAAGAACGACGTAATTCGGACCATAATGAAGGAAATTCCATGGAATATCGATTTATATCATTTCAAGCTGACTTGACTTGGTTAAAAATAGTCCGATTTACATGAAATTTGGTATGATTTTAATCGACGGAACGCCAGGAATCCATTGGCGCCACTTCCCCTTCGATACGGCGAAGAAAAGAATTTCTTAATACGCTCAAATGGATATTTCACCCTCGACTGCGGGGGCTCGACATCAATTCGCTACGTCCGGCCCAGGATTCGTACCTTTTCCCGAAAAAAGCCATAAAAATCGGGTGAGGCACAGCGAAGGGCTGTCCTCGCCACGGGGTACCAGGCCGCCGCATCTCCTTGACGGGCGTTGCTCCATAATTAACCTGTATCTGGTTAGGAAATAAAATAATTCTTTATACTTTATCGTATGGATATGGAAGTGTCGCCGATGGATTCCTTGGGGTTTTCCAATGAAAATCATTACAAATGTCGTGTAAATCAGACAACTTTTACATAGGGAATACAAATAGCTTGTGTCAAAGTAGTCCGATTTGCATGACATTTGATATGATTTTCGTCAGAAAAACATAAGGAATCCATTGGCACCACTTCCCTTTCGATACGATGAAGAAAAGGGTTTCTTAATACGCTGTAATGGATAATTCACCCTCGACTGCGGAGGGTCGACTTCAATTCGCTACGTTCGGCCCAGGATTCGTACCTTTTTCCGGAAAAAAAACCATAAAAATCGGGTGAGGCAATGCGAAGGTCTGTCCTCGCCACGGGGTGCCAGCGCATCTCCTTGACGGGCGTTGCTCCAGAATTACCCTGTATCATTTGGGCAGTGTGTGACCCGACTACCCTCCGTGTAATTGGTCTGCGCGAAGTGGGGCGCAAGTTCGATCATTATCAGTACTCCTGCCCGAGAGGAATACGATTTACTTTAATTATAGTACATGTGTGTTTTGTAATAAAATGTTTCTATCGTCTCCGGAATTCAATAACTGGCATCCAGATATCTACGCTCCTCCAATCCACCGTCAACACGGCTCGTGGAGAGACACAGGAAGAAAAGGGGTAGCCCGCTGTCGACGCGTGGTCCTCTCGAGTATAAACACGAGCTTCAATATCAGAACAAAAGCAAGCGTTAACGTATTCCGTGCGAGAGAAGTTGGGCATTGCTGTGAAGAGGGCCTCTTCAAGAGAGCAGCCGTTTGTGAGGAATGCCAATCCGAATGGTTCTGATACAATCTGCTCCCTATGATTGAAATTTAGTCTAGCAACTTTCACTCCTCCTAACCTAACCAATCGAACTTGCATCCCTCCCAAAAGAACCGGCCATCCGGGCGTAGAAGCAAGTGCGAAATAAAAGTATCGGTGCGCTTCTCGATACCGCAGATGTACCTACCTAAGTAGCATTTCTGACGGAAAAAAATTGTCCAGCCTTTGGGCCTGGCGTAGACCTTTGGCAGGTAGGTATCTATTTCAAAAGGCAGTGCCACCCGTGGAGCCAGTAAGACCGTCCCCGGTCCGTGCTATACCTGACAGTTTTCTTCCAGTGAAAATCAGTAAATTTGCAAGCGCAATATCTTAAAAACCAGTGAAAATAAAGTGTATACATTAAAGCTTTTTGAATTTGTCTTGGAACGCACTATCAACTCAGGTGTTCAAAAAAAATAGTTCCATTTGAAAAACCGAACTTGACAATCGTATCTTTTAAAATAATAATCGATAAAAAAATCGTTCACGCTAATTAATTGGCCCCCTCGAACCATGCAATTCCCTATTTTTTTTATATTTTTATCTCCTATAGTTTAGGAGAAAACCGGCTGTCCAGTCTTAGGTGGGACACCCTGTATATGGATTTGGGAGGCAAATATCATAGCTTCGTGCACATTCAAAATTTTTCTTGTATTTGGTTTGTAATTTTCATTACGTAGTATGTAAAACATAAAAAATAACATAAAAATGAAATTACATTATGTAATGAAATGACATTAATAAAAAAATTAAATAACAATCTAAATAATAATAAAATGGAAAAATTTGTTTATCATATTAAATCAGAATCGGGCTCGGAACATGTGTCTTGGTTTGTATCTGACGATTCGCAATAATTTGAATCATCTCCTATCAAGTATTTTATTATGTCCACCGGGCGTAGCACGCGTCTGAGCGGTGAAAGTCTTAATGATTTTGGCTATTTTTTCCGTTTCGGGCAAATTCGGGCAGTTGAAATTGACGTTAATATAAAGTTTGGAGTGGTTATGCGTGTTTATCGTAGGGTGTGCAATTTTTTCACCCCCTCGGGGATTCATTTTTTTTTCAAAGTTTTGTATTGTCATCAAAACTACATACGCTTGTAAAGTTGCAAGTCTATTCGATAGATGGAAGTGGGTTAAAATTGCGTTTCTAGATTTGAACCAAACAAACAAACAGACAGAGGATTGAAGCTGAATAAAATCATTTAACCTATCGAACAATTGCTACCTATCGTTATCGCTGCTCTTTGCAAACTTTCTGTTTATCTGATGTACAGGGTGTAAAGGGATTATATTGTCGTGAGCAATAAGGGATGAATTTGCACCCCTAAATCGATGGCTATTCATTAAAAAACCTTGCCGCAAGGTTGATTATGACAAAAGAGATAATGTTTAAATTTTAAAGAAAAAACCCGCATAATGTCGCAAAGATCCGGAAATGTTGTTAAAACTTTTACATATTGTACATATTACGTTTAACGAGTCGATTTACGAGTATTTGCTGTAAGAACTATGTCTTCTCAAACGCCGAGAATTTGGGTAGGTAATACAATGTATGTATGTATATCTACTTATCGTTAACATTGACCGGTCCGTCAGAAAAAAAAACTGAGCAATGACTGTTTCGTGCCATCCTCTCGAGAATGCTATTGCAAGTTCTGCCAGATGTAAGTACCTACCTATCCCAACATCTGAACGTTAGTAGGCAACAGATGTCGGCGGGTTAGAACCACGGTTACTTTCCCTATCTATCTTTCGTTCCTTTAAAAATTTCTTTAGAGTTTAGTGAAAGAGGAAGGACACCCAAAATTTCTAACTGGTCACAGTCAACTCCACATTTTAGTTGGGAAAGTACATATATAGGTATACCTACTACAGCACACACGGATGTTTTAAAGTTTGTTCTACGTTGATTTCTTGGTTGCAACGATCTTTTAAACCATCCATTATATTAACTGTTTATTAATGCTTCGAGTACGGGACTTTGAGTCCTGAGTCAGAACCTCACGGTCGCTCGAGACCCTCGCCGAGATACTATGGAATGGGGTGGAAGGGGTTTCGGATTACGTTTGGATATTTGTTGTACATATACGAGAAAATAATAAGCTTGGGAATTATAAGAAAAAGATGTTTATTCAATACTTGTGTTATTGCATGTATTATAAATAATAACAACGATAACGATAATAACAATGAAAACAACAAAGCCAACAAAAATAATAGAAACCGTAAGATAACGAATGCAAAAACACGTATATATCGTTTGTACAGGGTGATTCTGGAGCTACGCCCGTCGAAGAGATGCGGCCTGGTACCCCGTGGCGAGGACAACCCCTCGCAGTGCCTCACCGAATTTTATGGCTTTCGACCCTCGAAGGGGTTGTGGAATGCCCACTAGGAAGTGAGAAATCTTCGACTTCCGCATTTCTCATCAGATCTTTGCGAAAACGACGCCAATTGATTCCTTATGTATCGCCGATGAAACTGACAGCAAGAACGACGTAATTCGGAAAATAATGAAGGAAATTCCATAAGAAATTAATTTCCATAACCTAAAGCTAATTTCGTTAATAATAGTCCGATTTACATGAAATTTGGTATGATTTTCATCGGAAAAACATAAGGCATCATTTTCATATCGATACGATAAAGAACAAAGAATTATTTTTTCTGAAACACGTATGGGTAAATGTTTATACATTAGGGAAGGATTCTCCGATTGCAATGACCTTGACATATGTTGTCAAGGCTTTGGTTTACGAGATAAAAAACTTTACTTAACACTAGAACTGCCGACTGTTTCACAGCCGACGGTATTAGTATTGGTTGTTGGGGCTAGGTAAGGGCGGGGGCGCGTAAAGCAAGGATTCACTTTCCCGTCACCCTCATTAACACTAGAATTAACGAGTTTAACACATACTCACATCGGTTCGCTACCATGCTTTACGCCCCCCCCCCCCCCCCGCCCTAATCTATCCCCAACCGATACTAATACCGTCGGTTATGAAACTGATTTCAATATATTATACCGAAAGTTTTTTATTAATATCTCTGAAACTAAGGCGAAACGCCAAAAAGTTTAGAGGGAAATGTTGACAACATATGTCAAGGTCATTGAAATCGGAGAATCCTCCCCTAATGTAAACATATACCATCCATTTCAGGTTATTAAGAAATTCTTCTTTCTTTATAGTATCGATATGAAAGTGGCACCAATGGATTCCTGACGTTCTCGCAATTAAAATCATACCAAATATCATGCAAATCGGACTACTTTTACAAAAGCAATTTGTATTCCTTATGTAAAAGTAGTCTGATTTACATGACATTTGGTATGATTTTCATCAGAAAAACATAAGGAATCCATTGGTGATCTCCATTTCCTCCATTACGTTCCTGCATCGTACTAGGAGCAGTTTGAATAGCGCGTAGAGATATTTGGAATTGGAGTACTATTTCTATAAATCTTATCCAAGGGGACTCGTTGAAAAATGCATCGATTTCGGCCGTCGCGATCTTGAAGCCCGGAGGGCGTTCTCTGTTCTATTTCCCACAGTTGTTTGCAGGTAATAGGTTCTCTGCTGTGTAACCGGAGCTGAGTTTGGCGGGCGAGCGAAGCGTAGCCCGCCTGGGGCACATGTAGTTGGTGCTCGTGTGTGATAGGGCGTGTGGATTCTGTACGCTGGCGCGTGTGATTGTCGCTGCCTTGTCCGCGGGTTCTCCGTGGTGGGGATCTCGCGGGTCGCGATGGTCTGTGGACTTTGGAGGGTACGCGTTTACCTTCCACGTGTCTAGTCCCTTGGTGCCAGGTCTCCCAATTTCCCTGGCTTATTGAGATTATTTCCCGAGCGGCGCCGAGCTCCGAGGCCCGGTTGAATCTATTGTTCCCTGTTTCGCTGTTTAGCGTTATATTGGGATACGATCAGCCTCGAGCTGTTTTTATGGAGGTCTTTCGTTTCGCGGGTGTTGCACGTGCGCTTCAGGTTGTCGTGACCGTTACCCGTGGACGTTAGTCCATTGTGCTCGCGCGATTTGGGAAAGTCCCTCGTTCCCCTTTTTAGTTAAGATTGCTGGCCGAGTTGGTTAATTTATTCAGACGAAAAACAGCAGCGGGGGCCGCCCGTGGCCGTCCCAAGTTGACGGCGCAGGCCTTGCCTACCTGCGGCCCCCGCGCCGCGCTTCTTTATTTTTGACGTTCGTGAATCTGGCCGATGTGGGGGGTCAAAAGAAGTAAAAAATAAGTCAAAAGAAGTTTTTCGTAAATATCTCGGAAACGAAGGCCGAGCGAGTTGCTTAGAATGATGACCTTGACAACATATTTCAAGGTCATCAGAATCGGTCAGGTGTACCCTTTTATGCATTATTACCGGAATTTTTCATTCTGGGTTAATCCATATATTGCTCTGTCGGTGGATACATAGTAGGTACTAAGTACATACGATGACAATTCGGACGCGCAGGTCCGTCGTCAACCGCCAACTCGCGGGAAAATATGGTCATAAACCGCGACTCTGGCGAGACGATCTGGCCGATTAGCCTGTGGAATTTTTCAGAGCGAAACGAAAATTCATGCGTTCTTTACGATTGCTAATTTCATATTCACCTTCCCAAAAACGTTTCGACCTATACCTACTCAATCTACTGCCTTCGAAGAGGACCGAGGTCCCCAAGCGACGCCGAAAACGCGCAGAAAAAAGGGACGCGAAAAGTCACCGGAAACAGAAAACTAACCGCTTCTACGCGCAAAAAGGACCAGAGTCACGGAGGGGCGGGGTGGGGGGGGGGTGACAATAAGCAGAGACAGGAAATCGTGAGGGTCGTCGGCGGCGCGAGCCCGCTAATATTGGAAAAATCACAGGTCAGGTCTAGGCGTTTGCGCGTACGGCGCGTGGGCTGAAAACCCATTTTTTTGGGGCAAAAGTTTAAACTGTCCACCGTGTTTAGCGTTCAAATACACTGTGGACTGTATCGCGGAAGTAATTGTTAATTGAAGGGTCGGATGCAATAAGGGGACTAGCGCTGGAAAATGGGAACAATTATTGTCCAAACGCTAAGAAAGATTGGAAAATTAAATGTTATTAAACTGAATTTTAAAAAATATGTTGTAAAGCTCGTCACGACACACATTTTATTCTGTTTACAGTTTGTTTATCGAATCATTACTATTCGAGCTGAAAAATAATAAATAAGGAATTTTTCATCGTCCAAAATCATTATTTCTTTAAACATAAATTGCGATAACTTGAGTAAATATTAAGGGATCGTTATGAGACTTAAAACATAACTTCAGAAAACTCTGGCGCAGCCGTAAAATGTATGCACAAAACCCTTATGTTTAAAAAAGTAATAATATTTCATTAAAAAGGAATGCTGGACATAACCCATGTTTCTCAACGTTCGCCGTTAAAAAGTATCGAGACAATTTTGCGGTGCATATAACTTGCAGCAACAAAGTTTTTCCTTAATATACAAACAAGATTTTCAACAATTTTCACACTGATTAATAAAGAATTGTAGAAAATATGTCGATATACATAAATCTCGCGCGCTACCAACAGTCAACAGCCGCGTCTAAGGCTGTGGTTACAGTGGACGCGTTTTCGCGCGAACTGAGCATCGCGCGACGTCGCACGACACCGCGCGACGTCGTCGCGAAATTTCGGGCGAAAATTTGTTTTTCAGAAATACGTGGCTGTAATAAATAGATATTTTTACTCGTATATGACGATAGCCAAAATGGATACATCGTTTTTTAGAGGTGCTTTTCCATTATCCGGGCGCCACTGCCATCCCTAAATTAATGGGTGGAGTTTTGAAAAACCTGGAACTAAATGAAAAAAAAATTTATTCATTTTTCGTTTGGTTTAGGTTTTGATTAACAATGATTGTTGTACAAACCAAGTAATTCTTCTGAATATTTTAGAATGTCCCCAGACACATTCTATTATATTTTAAGCAGTGTCGAAACATAGGTATATTTGTAAAGTGTCAAATTTTCGTGACTGCATTTCGTCAGAAGAAAGACCTGCCATTACATTTTTAGCCAAATACATACTTTATTTCCTTTTTAATTTATGTTTGTATTTTAAAAATACAAAGTATCTTATTTTGTTTTTTAAGCAGTATTAAGTAAGTGTTGCTGAAATACATTAAATAATTAACTGGGAAATGAAACAAGAATGAAACAATAAAATAATATTATTTATTATTTTTGTCTCTTTTTTATTATTTACTATTTTTTATTATTCAAAATATTTGTTTGACAGCTGCATCAGATCTGTTTATAGTGCGAGGTTAGAGATTGTATATGTGTATGTAGTGTGACGTCGTAGATATTGTAGATGTATTGCTGTACAGAGATTGTCGCCGGACTTCGCGCAACCAGTAACAAATTGATTTGATATTGCCAGCGAAAATCGCCTATCGTCGCTAGGCATTTGAAATCAATTTCTGATCGCGTATATCAAAATGGACGACATCGATGATTTTTGCTTAGACAATCCTTTATTAAGAATTTTATTAATGAGTAGCAGAAGGGGGCATGTAAATGCTATTTTTGTTTCGCGAAAAAAGAATGGTGAATACCACAGGCTATTCAAAGATTTATTAAATGAACCGAACAAATTCTTTGAATACTTTAGAATGTCCCCGAGACATTTTTTTATATTTTACGTGGTATAGAGAAATACATTCGTAAGGAGTCCAATTTTCGTGAATGTATTTCGCCAGAAGAAAGACTTGCCATCACAAGGGCTTTCGTAGGAACACCGCATTAATTAATTTTTCGGCGTCCATAGTTATCAATACGCGATCAGAAATTGATTTCAAATGCCTAGCGACGATAGGCGATTTTCGCTGGCAATATCAAATCAATTTGTTACTGGTCGCGCGAAGTCCGGCGACAATCTCTGTACAGCAATACATCTACAATATCTACGACGTCACACTACATACACATATACAATGTCTAACCTCGCACTATAAACAGATCTGATGCAGCTGTCAAACAAATATTTTGAATAATAAAAAATAGTAAATAATAAAAAAGAGACAAAAATAATAAATAATATTATTTTATTGTTTCATTCTTGTTTCATTTCCCAGTTAATTCTTTAATGTATTTCAGCAACACTTACTTAATACTGCTTAAAAAACAAAATAAGATACTTTGTATTTTTAAAATACAAACATAAATTAAAAAGGAAATAAAGTATGTATTTGGCTAAAAATGTAATGGCAGGTCTTTCTTCTGACGAAATGCAGTCACGAAAATTTGACACTTTACAAATATACCTATGTTTCGACACTGCTTAAAATATAATAGAATGTGTCTGGGGACATTCTAAAATATTCAGAAGAATTATTTGGTTTGTACAACAATCATTGTTAATCAAAACCTAAACCAAACGAAAAATGAATAAATTTTTTTTTCATTTAGTTCCAGGTTTTTCAAAACTCCACCCATTAATTTAGGGATGGCAGTGGCGCCCGGATAATGGAAAAGCACCTCTAAAAAACGATGTATCCATTTTGGCTATCGTCATATACGAGTAAAAATATCTATTTATTACAGCCACGTATTTCTGAAAAACAAATTTTCGCACGAAATTTCGCGACGACGTCGCGCGGTGTCGTGCGACGTCGCGCGATGCTCAGTTCGCGCGAAAACGCGTCCACTGTAACCACAGCCTAATGCGTTCCATAGCAGATTTAGCACTCGCGTCGACTGCTGGTGCCGCGCGAGATTCATATATATCGGCATATCTTCTACAATTACTTATTAATCAGTGTGAAAATTGTTGAAAATCTTGTTTGTATATTAAGGAAAAACTTTGTCACTGCAAGTTGTATGTACCTCAAAATTGCCTCGATACTTTTTAACGGCGATCGTTGAGAAACATGGGTTATGTTCAGTATTCCTTTTTAATTAAATATTATGACTTTTTCTAACATAAGGGTTTTGTGCATATACATAATTCAAACTTTCCAATTAATTAAATTCCTAATTACTGTAATTGTGCGTGTGATTGAATTACAATGTAATTGAAATACAATGTAATTAAATTACAGCTCAAAACTCTGAAGAAGTGAGAAAAAAAGTGGAAAAAATGTAACAAAAGAGTTTATTTCTCATTATATATTATAAATTTATGAATAATACCATATTCAGCACTCATAGTAATTTTTTTCTATTCGAAACATTTACCTACACATTTCTTTCCCACCTCTTAATAGCTCTCAATTTGGTTACCTCTTAATTCGTAATTATAATTCAATTACATTGTATTGTGCAATTACAATTGCAAATACATTGCAATTACGAGTTACGATGTATTTTAATTGAATGCGAGATCTGAATTACGAATTGCAATGTAATTGAATACGATGTAATTGAATTATTTTGTAATTATAATTCATGGAGTAATTCAATTGTAATTCTGCACAATTCTGCATATTAGTAGTATGTACAAACTGTTCCAGTCAACGTGATTTTTAATAGGTATAAGTATAGTGAAGGGCCGATGGGCCCATGCTGTCCTACTTTCGAGGCTTTTACGGTGGGGATTTACGCTGTATGTGGCTTCGAAAGGGGGTGCGTAAGTTGAACAGTCCTGGCGGTGCAGGCGATTTACAGCTGGAAATTTGGTATTTTTGAAGCGAAATTTCTTCGTTTCTTTGCGACTAGGCAATCGCTTGCTCTCGAAGCGTTCGTTGGGAAACATTTGCTTACCAGATATGTCGATAAGGGGCAATCGACACCGTGCCGTTTTTCAGGGATTTCGACTTTCGCCGCTATCGTGTCTCGGTTCTCAGGTAAAAGGACTTCATGATTTCCGGCATACTGTCGGGTTTTACCCCCGAGGTCCTCGGTGAGTCGGACTATAGCCAAGCTACACATGTGGCAACCAGACTCCCACAGGTAAGTATTTTTCGCGCGTGGATACGGTTACTTTTATTCCGGTGATTTTTCGCGCCCGTTTTTTCTGCGCGTTTTCGGCGTCGCTTGGTTCTAATGTAAGCTGCTCCCTAACCAATCGGGCTTGTATTTGTCAGAAACGGCCACTCTCTGGATGAGGCCCTCTACACAGTAAATACCTCCTCTCCAAGGTTCACCTTCTCTCGCACGGAATACGTTAACGCGTGTTTTTGTTTTAAAATTTGAGCGCGCGTTTATACTCGAGAGATAAGGGAGTCGTAGAAGGAGGGACTACCCCTGTTGTCCCTGTGTCTCACCGCGAGGCGTACTGGTACTTGTTCAGAGTTATTTCGTTTCCTACCCCATTGCCGGATAAACATTCTTCGATCTAACATAAGAACATCTTCTTTTGGTCATCGTACGGACCATAAGATTAATTTTACGTCATGGTCAGTGGTCAGAACATCAGTATAATATAATTATGTTGTAGCGGAGAACGGTTGATTGCCTGCCGAACGTAGAGGAATTAGCTACTAGAGGAGGACAATGCCATATCTAGTACCCAAAAATTAATCAGGCTGATCGGCCAGAGCGTTTCGCCAGGGTTGCG